>JAQBSW010000949.1:0-158666 GCA_029291075.1 Eudiplozoon nipponicum
TCGATGAAGGCCAGAGTGTATGGTTTAACTGGAGTAACAGGTGTTCGGAAATTGTTGTAATTCTCAATTTGGGTGAACTTTAGCATAAATTTATATCCATCAGGTTGGTATCATGTACCGACTCGGAAACCATAGTGTTAGTATCCGGTACTCATCGATTTCAAAAAAGGTATCAGTTACTAACACAATAGCCATAGTGTTAGTATCCTTTACAGACTCGGTATATATATTATATAGTGTGAGTTAGCATTGAAGTCGCATTGTCGTTGACTTCAGATTATGTTAGCTTCACTATTACAGGTTTATACATTCGTCTAGGAGATTGTACCGTCCTATTATTCCACATTCTTCTACCAAATATATAGTGGTTAAAGGGCGTAATACCGGCTCCTACTGATGAGTCGCCAGTAAGCACGAAACGAATGTGCATGAGATTATACTTTCCGTTCATGCTGTCTTTGGTTTATCCTTCTGGTCACAACTGAACTAATTTGTTACTAGGTTCGCAAAACCTAATACATACCTGCATATATATTAGCTCTTCGCAACAAACAGTATTTGACTGTAATATATTGAATTGAATGATGTCATGCTTACCGCGAAATGTGATAACTGATATCGATGAAGGCCAGAGTGTATGGTTTAACTGGAGTAACAGGTGTTCGGAAATTGTTGTAATTGTCAATTTGGGTGAACTTTAGCATAAATTTATATCCATCAGGTTGGTATCATGTACCGACTCGGAAACCATAGTGTTAGTATCCGGTACTCATCGATTTCAAAAAAGGTATCAGTTACTAACACAATGGCCATAGTGTTAGTATCCTTTACAGACTCGGTATATATATTATATAGTGTGAGTTAGCATTGAAGTCGTATTGTCGTTGACTTCAGATTATGTTAACTTCACTATTACAGGTTTACACATTCGTCTAGGAGATTGTACCGTCCTATTATTCCACATTCTTCTACCAAATATATAGTGGTTAAAGGGCGTAATACCGGCTCCTACTGATGAGTCGCCAGTAAGCACGAAACGAATGTGCATGAGATTATACTTTCCGTTCATGCTGTCTTTGGTTTATCCTTCTGGTCACAACTGAACTAATTTGTTACTAGGTTCGCAAAACCTAATACATACCTACTAACAAAATAGCCATAGTGTTAGTATCCTTTACAGACTCGGTATATATATTATATAGTGTGAGTTAGTGTTGAAATCGCATTGTCGTTGACTTTATATGATGTTAGCTTCGCTATTGCAGGTTTACACATTCGTCTAGGAGATTGTACCGTCCTATTATTCCACATTCCTTGACCAAATATATAGTGGTTAAAGGGCGTAATACCGGCTCCTACTGATGAGTCGCCAGTAAGCACGAAACGAATGTGCATGAGATTATACTTTCCGTTCATGCTGCCTTTTGTTTATCCTTCTGGTCACAACTGAACTAATTTGTTACTAGGTTCGCAACACTTAATACATACTTGCATATATATAAGGTCTTCGCAGCAAACAGTATTTAACTGGCCTAGTGATTGTTGTTCATAAGTCAAACACCTATCATGAAACCAACATGTTTGCGTAAAAAACCCAGTTCAGAGAAACAAAATGATGCATTAATATGAAAAAGACAGTAGCTCTTTGGTTGGAATCAGATAGGCATATCGAATAAATGAAAGTAAATTATTCTAAAGTATGCTTACAATATCTCAGATATGGCAATGGTCGACCACATTAACATTCGGATAAAATAAACTACAAAAGCATATTTAGAATCACGATCAAACTGATAATTTTAAATTAAATAATAAAGCAATGCATAGTTAACATACAAATCAATCATTTCAATGACTAGATTTAACGAAACTAATGGATTTACATTTATCTTGTCAACTAGTGCATCCTCTGTCGACGCATTTCCTTTCTAAATTCTATATTTTGTATTCATGGTAAAATAACATATTTGTGGTTATGTAATGCTTAAAAATTACAAAATGCTGCTCTTTTCCGTATTCAAGTTGCGCAAAGTAAATTTCTAGCATTCGAGTATAAATTAGGCTCCAAACTTCGGAAGGCTGCCCTATTCTGTAGTGGATAGGCATTGTTCTGCGAGGACACGAATTAGCGGACAATGGCCAAGAAATGCATGAATTCCTACAGTTCTATTTTCCCACATTCCTCAACCACGTGGGTAAAGGGCGTAATACCTGTTCCTACTCATGAGTCGCCAGTAAGCACGAGATAATACTTTCTGTTCATGCTGACTTTGGCTTATCCTTCTGGTCATAATTAAACTAATTTTTTACTAAGTGCGCATTCACCTAATACATAGTTAAATGTATGACATCATTGCAAAAGTTTACTCACGTTATTTGCATTGTATTCAGTTGCTAAAAAATAACGATATAAAATTTAGGCTAATATCTAATAACTTTCTCACCTCACTCTCCGCAATCTTATCTTCAATGCTGGTTTCAGTATCATACCAAGTAGATTTCGCACATGAGCTGTTGTCAGCTAAAACACAACAATTAATTATTTTAGTAAACGACAGTAAATGATCGCATTTGTAACTGCATCTCAGAAAGATACAGTAAATTCTATGTTGAAATGGCAGAGGTTGGTTCATATAAATTATTTTCATCGCGAAACACATATTGACAGAAGAACAATATCCTAGGACATTATTTGTTATCGCTATTTTTTGCAAAAAGCCGAACGTAAACGACACATTATTTTAATTATTTATACCGTGAAAAATAAAAATAAAATGTGAAATAAATGTTTTATTTATCTGACAACATTTCTTGTCCATTACAGAAGATAGAAGACAATATTTAGATGAGATGAAATATGATAGTAAACACAAAAATGCAGTACTACTTAAACAAATCTATCACCAGTGATAATTGTTGACGCGTTCCAAACTTTCGTGTTCCCTGATTTTGCAACATATTGTAAGTTTATATATTTTTATAGCGGAGAACGAATATATATTCAATTGTGTAATATGTGCCGTCGTAAAGGCCATCCCCTCCTCAACGTGGTACGACGGTGTCAACCATGTCTCGATGGCCGATCGTACATGGGCTAACGGGGCTATGGCGGTGGTCACCAGGGCGTGGTGGATTTCCGACCGGCAATCGGATCTCCTATAAAATACCACGTGAGCCCGAAGACGGCACCATGACTCGGCGTGTGTTCCCCGCCACAAAAGGGTTCAACAGCCACAGGATTACATGGACTCCTGGACAGTACCCCGTACTTCCGAATGGCGAATGAGCTCTCAACAGCCACCGGCAACCATGCAACTTACTGCTGCCTTGCAGACTGCGCTTGGATGTGCAAAGGCTAGAGGTGCGTCCTCGATCAAATAGCCGAGTGGTGAGGGGACACCACTTGTACCAAATTCCCAAGAAACTCCATGAAATGTCACAAATACCGTTCATGCTACGGCGTCCCCGGCAAGCGACGCGCTCTGTATCAGCGCGAAAACACCTATTTATTTCGGGTGTTGGAATGTTCGATGTTCCGAAATGGCTGCCAACCGCCCGGCATGGAGAGGTATAATCCGGGATTTCTATGGAGCCGGCTTATCCTCCAAAAGGAGTCAGCCGCAGTAAAGTAAAGTAAAGTAAAGTGTAATAGGTTCATAATTCCAAAACAGTAGATTCCATGATATGCTATATAGCACCAAAACTGAGTAGTAAAACTACTTCTGAACACATGTTACTCCAGAAAATCCATACACTCTGGTCTTGATTTATATCAGTTATTACATTTTCGGTAATCATGACATCATTTAATTCAATATATAAAAGTTATATATTGTTTATTGCAGAGAACGAAAATATATGCATTTGTGTATTAAGTAATGCATACCTAGTAACAGAGTAATTCAATTAGGAATACAAGCATAAACCAAACTCAGCATGAACGAAAGGCATAATCTCATGTGCACCTTCGTTTCGTGCTTACACAATGAATTTCGAAATAGGCTAAATTTCACCGAAATTGACGATTACAACTACTTCTGAACACCAGTTACTCTAGCAAATTAAAATAATCCTTGTCTCGATCTAATTCAGTTCTCAAATTTAGTGTTTGTTTCGATAGATTATCAAGCGTTGTGCCTGGTCTGAATGGTTTATTTTTAAACATAAATTTCCTGATACAAATACATAACAGTTCAGTAAAATCAACTTTGTATTTCTGCATTAAAACTGGCCAGCATAAGTAACTTGTGCAATTATGGTCAATATTCGACGCTGAAATAAGTATAAATGTAAGGCGTAACCACATAGGAGCAGGTGTCAAGCTTAACAAATTTTCACCAATATGAGTTAGAATCAAATCCCTATCTCACAGTATTGCTGATTCGAAATTAAGTAAAAATAAAGTTAACACTGGGTTCATTGTCAACATCTTGTTGTGCGTCATAAAACCATATAGCTAGGATTATATATTTAATCAAAAATTTATTTACATTCTTATTGCCGTAACTTATGTTGACAGAATATAATAAAAAATGTGTTATATAGAAAATAAAACTCATAAAGTAGACCAGTTTCGCCCTTATATAGAGCTCATGGCGTACTTGCAAGAATAGCGATGATCGGAACTCGAATATGTGCATATATACATCGGCACTACAACTCATGCACTACGTCATCCAAGCCGCTCACTACTTGAAATTTCTTTCATCTGCATACCAAATTTTGTTTTGGTCAATCTTTCCTTCAGTTAGAACCCACTGGCACCGATTTCGACCTGTACCCCGATCGACTACCCACGAACATATAGGTAAGCATACTCCTGCTAACCGGGGAAGTGTTATTAAATAGCGTATTATAGCAGGATTATATAAATATATATATATATATATATATATATATATATATATATATTGTCTGTATGAAATAAGTATTGTGTAAGAAATATACTGGATACTCTGCAAGTACTTCCCAGAATTTTAAGCATTAAACAAATTAGTAGCCAAGTTCTGACTAAAGAAATTATAAAGAGGTAGTGTGATTTCTATTCTATAAGGACAGATTAAAGGTGGTTAGTAGGCAATTTAGGTCTATAGGGATATCATATAGGCTCTACCTAAAGGAAAAGCAAACCAAGAAACATTAGTTGGTATATAACTAAAAATGGTGTGTAGAATGCGGCAGGATGGCTTAGTGGTTAGAGCAACAGATTCGGAAGCAGACGTTCCCATGTTGATGCCCTTTCCGTGGCTAATTCTGGACAGTACGTGATGAATTCCCAATAAAGACGAAACCGGTCTACTGGATGAATTTCCTTTTCTACGTTGTACAATGCTTGGTTTATACAAGCAAATGTAGGTATATAATGGGTCTGGTGTTAATATCAAGATTTTAACTTTGATTTAAATTATAGTTTTCACCGTCTCTGCGTAAGTAATGTTCGTTTATATATATATATATATATATATATATATAGTAGTATATATATATATATATATATATATATATATATATGTAAATTTCCCAGGGTAACTGCCTGAGACACAAACATACAAAGCTTTATTCATCAATGAAAACATTTGTAACGAATTTACTAAGAAAGATTACATTATGCAACACAGTTTCTGAGCGAAATGATTAAACCGAATTACCTTGGCTTGATTTTTTTGTAATATCTTTCTGAATGCATAATTTTGTCAGGTTTGAGTTCTACAGAATAAAAAATAAAAAAGAGGAGATATAAAAAAGACAAACAATGAAATTTTAATATGTTACTTATTCAAAGGAACTTTTATTTTGTATAAAAATGTTGATTTCGTAGTTTATCTTTAAAATTCCGAGAGAAAACAAAAGTTCTACATCAGAATAAAGCAAATAGCATAGTCACAAAGTATAAAAAACTAAAATGTATGGACGGAACAATATTGCTGGTGAAAACGCACCATTTATTCATTTATATATAGTATATAAGTATATATATGTTATATTCTTTGGACGTCAGCCTTAAATAAAATCAAAATGTAAATCCTCCCATGTGCAAAAGAGAAAGAAATTTTATCGTGATACAAAGAAACGTGCTTCCTTCTCTGGATATTCTTTCAAGTATCTACAAATGAAAATGTCTTTATATATATATATATATATATATATATATATATACATATATACTGAAAGGGCAAAATAGAAAAATATAAACATGAAGAGAACGTGAAATAAGGAACCAACCAATTAATCGCGTGTATTAGGCCCCATATTGAATGAAGCCTTCGCGAGTGGCAGAAAACGTGGATTGGTTGAATCAGAGTTAAAAATAAATCTGACTGAGATACCGCGAATATGAATTTGAGATTGCAAACGGAACAATTTAGATTGAGCTTTATGTAGTTCTATACGATATGAATATAGAAAGATGTATTTTGGCTGATATACCATATATGTTATGAGTCGTGTGCACTGTAGAATTTTATAGGTAACTTATATGTTGATTTATGCATACAGATTAAATATGGATTTTACACGTATATAAAATATGAGAAGTATAGTACAAAGAAACGGTTCATATATCTGATAAATTTTCTTTTCCTTTATGCACATGGACGAAACCATTGACATTTAGCCCAAGCGATAAAACAAGACGTATTACCATCTCCGGTGTCAAGTCACACACTTTGCAAGCTTATCTTATTTTACATTAAATACGTTGTTTCGTTTTAATGGAAGCGTCTAGAAACAGACTGATGGTGTGACAATGGGGAGCCCCCTATCTCCAGTGGTGGTTGAGATTTTACTATGCGATCGAAAGAACACATCATTTACGAATGATATAAGTAAATTTGCTCAGAATATACGGTTGGTGGATGACATTTTCCTTGTCCTTAAGAACAGGTCGCAATCACGAACATTGCTTCAAAGTTTCACCAAAGCGTATGCGAATATCGGTTTCATGTCAGAACTACTAAAGAAAGATACTAATGGTAAACCAGTAAGTACAATTTACCATAAATCAACCTGGTCTGCAAAATATTTGCATTACAGCAGTTTTTGTCGTTTAAATATAAATTATCAACAGTTTGTAGCTGTTTTTGAGAATTGACGAGTTGGTTAAACCAAATTCAGAAGACGAATATACTAAAGCAATAAACAATTTAATGTCTAACGGCTATGCTAAACAATTAATTGAATCATTTATTAAAAGAGTAAGTCAACAGAAACAGAAATATTTCAGACCACAAAATAAAACAGTCTACCTAAACATTCCACTTAAAGGGGACGCGCTTTCCAGAATAACACAAAAGGAAGTTGAAGCGGTATTAGCACGCAAATTTAATGCAGCTAGACTACGAGTCTTATATAAGGTAGCGCACTTGTCTTTACCAGCAACCAAACAGAAACAGCCGTTAATGCCGACAAAAATAGTATTTACATGTGCAAGTTGACGATCAAATTACGCAGGTCGATCGATCAGACGGATAATTACTCAAATGAGAGAACAGTGTAATTTAAACGTCTGTTTTAAATTAAATGGTGAATACACGTCTGCAACTGGATAACACATTTTTGAAACCTCACACGTGTGTTCTCCAGACGTAGCATTTAAGATAATTAATAAATGCAATAACAAAAGGGAGTTAGCCACATACGAAGCTTGATGGAGGGAAAAATTGCAGCCGGATTTATGCAAGCAGAAAAAGCATATTCAGGCATCGAGTTTGAACCGGAGGTAATGCATGCAATTGATTGGTCGCTCCATTATTTCACATTCTCTCGATGTTTACATTTTTCTATTTTGTTTTTCATTTCAATTTATATATAAAGAGATGTTCATTTGTAGATACTTGAGAATAATATGAGAAAGAAACGTTTCTTGTATCTGATAAAATTTCTTTGTCTATCGGAAAGGGTATTACGAAGATACGCACAATATCATTGGAAAAAAAGAAACAATAATATAAGAAATATATATATATATATATATATATATATATATATATATATATTATGCAAAGACTAAATCAGATAGAGAAAATACTCTCAGATATTTGACTTTTCCTAGTAATTTCTAAGAAACGTATGAAAAATATGCAGAATAAAATAGCCGTGATTTGTCCGTACCGTCTCCTCGGTTCATGTATGGGTTATTGGACGTGGATTGCTTAGATTTCAAATATGCTAACGCAAGTAAATACACTGAATGCTGACCAAGAATAACCGTACTACAACAACCTAGAAAGCATGTGTGTGTCAAATAAAACCAAAAAGATTGTTCTAGAACATTTGAATGATTAACCACAAATGAAAACATTATTCTTACTATACAAATTGACTACGAATAAACTTTACTGTCATAATGAAAATATATTTTAATAAATGTAAAAGTAAAAAGCCTAAAAAAGGACAAATAGAAGGTGCCTATTTGAAAGCCATTTTGCAATACCCACCGAGAAAAATGACATCGTGTGTATCTAGTTTAAAGCAAACTCGGAAGCAAGGTCTTGTTCTCGTTTTCTGGATTTGCTCTGTAATAGTTTCTGTTATACTGCTTTGCTGTTGATGCTCTTAAGTACAAGTTGACTGTTTGTAAGTTGGTGAAGTTTGTACTTGATTTCTATCAACTTCTGTTGTAACTAGGGTTCGAATGCGGAACTCAAATTCATGTTTCTGAAGATAAATAGATACAACTGTTCAACACAAGTTTGCGAGCTTGATATAAACATCAATCTCTTTGCATTTAACCAGTCGCACAACAATGTAAAACTACTGTCAGTCAAATGCCGCCGGTTTGTGATTCTCGTTGAAGTCGGTAAAAAAGATGTGGGACCTCGCTTCATTATCAGATGAGGCGCGCTGTACTTTGGATTAAGTGTGGACTGTAGAGCATCAATTCAGACATCGGCTTGTTTACGAGTATCTAATGCTTTTGAAAAATAAACCGGTTAATGATTTTCTCTAGTGGGTTGCGGAAACAGGCTGTTTAGAACACACTGGAGTTGTTGAGTAACTGTCGCCATCTATCATCTGGAAACCGATCACAGGTCTGCAAGTAGTTGCGGATTATGACCAAATGTACCTTATACAACTGATGCTATTATACTAGTAAGATACCTAGAACGCTTGTGGAGTAATGCCAATCAGAGACCGATAAGCCAATTACATTGTTTACGAGGCACACGTTGCAGACTTTAACTCGTGCAGCACACGTTCTACTAGACCGTTAAAGTTAGGGCTGAACTCTGTCGTTCTTCGCACATGGAATCTCAAGAAATACAGATTGCCTTGACAAAATCGCGTCATGAAATTGACACTTTGATTATTAGCCACTACGTCCGGTACATCAAATCTTGCCACGTTTATGATGATCAATGATGATCATGCAGTATCGGAAGCCCGAACTTCAGGAAGGGCGATGATGTCGACATAAATAAATCTGAAACGAGCGTTAGGAAACTCGAAACGGCCAAATTCGGAGTACGTAAGTCGGACAGTTATCTTCTTATAGTCAGCCTGAAGTAACGATACAATGACTCAAGTTATGATATTCGTTACATAATGCGTGTCGTGGGAGTGATATTTCGCTGGCCACTCCTCCGTCAATGTTGCATGCGATGGCTTCCAGAACGCCTAACTTGAAACTGCTGGGTAGCATTGTTCTCGGAGCACAGAGTTTATCCGACAAAGGTCAGGAAATGTAAGACTTTATTTACAAAAGTTTACTCATTTTTGCACTATATTCAATCGCGAACAATAACGAAATAAAATCTAATCTAGTATCTATTAACATTCTCACCTCACTCTCCGCAATCCTATCTTCAATACTGGTTTCAGTATCAAACCAAGTAGATTTCGCACACGATATTTTGTCCGCTAAAAAGCAACAATTATTGATTTTAGTAAACGGTAGTATATAATCGCATTTGTAAAGATACCTCAGCAATATACAGTAAGCTCTATGTGGAATTTGCATAGTTTGGCTTATATAAATATATTATTCTCAAAATAATTTACAACGCAAAACGCATAAAGACAATAGAAAAAAATCAAAGTATATTATTTTTACCGCTATTTGTTTGAAAATTCGCGTATGTAATTAACTAAATATTTTATGCATTTATACTGTGAAAAAATAAATATTAAATATTAAATACATGTCATGTATCTGGCAACATTTCTTGGCATCATTGTACAATAGAAAGGTATTACGAATTATTCAAACGTTAGAATTTCCAAAGATATTCTATAAAATTACATATTTGATAAGTATAAAAGAAATAAGTGACCAAAAGGGAAACAGAAAAATGCAGTACTGCTTAAACATTAGAACGTGATAAATCTATCACCAGTGATACATGTTGACGCGTTCCAAACTTTCGTGTTCCCAGGTTGCACAAAATATCGTGTGATTATATATTGATATTGCGGAGAATGAATGCATACTCAATTGTGTATTACGTTCATAGTACCAGAACAGATTTCATGATATGTCCAAATCTCACCAAAATTAGGTAATACAACTAATTCTGAATACATGTTATTCCATAAAATCCATACACTCTGGCCTTTGTCGATATCAGATATCATATTCTGCGAAAACCATGACATCATTAAATTCAATATTTAATATTTATATATTGTTATTGCGAAGAACTAATATATATGCAATTGTGTATTAGGTTCATCGTACCAAAACAGTAGATTTCAAGACATGCTAAAGCTCACCAAAATTAGGTAATACAACTACTTCGGAATACATGTTATTCCATAAAATCCATACAAATTTACATCAGTACAACATTTTACATACTACGCAATTCCTTCCGCGCACCACTTGAGATTTTTATCTGCATACCAAATGATTTGTTTTGGTCAATCTTTCCTTCAGTTAGAACTTACTTGACACAGATTTCGACCTGCAATTCGGATCGACTACCCACGAACATATAGGTAAGACACCTTGCCAACTGGGGAAATGTTATTAAATTGAAGTATTATAGGAGGATTTTATTATATATATATATATATATATATATGAAATAAACATGGCATAAGTTATTTTTTGGGCGCTTCTCAATTACTTAAACAAATATTAAATATTTGCACAAATAAACAAACAATTTCTGGTCAGACAAGGTTATAATGATATTAAAAAATATGGAAATTATCGAGGTTAACAACCAAACAAAGCTTGATTTATTAATTAAGTCCTAGAAAGACTTTAATTAGGTAAAATACACTGTTACTATCTCAATAGTGAAAAAAGTAAAAACATTTACCTGGGCTTGATTTTGTTGTATTCTCTTTCTGGATGCATAAATTAGCCGGATTTGATTTCTATGGAATTAAGTATTAATAAAGAGCAGATAAGATAAACAAGACGAACAATAAACTTTCAATTTTTTACTTATACTTTCTACTTTGAATAAAATATATCGATTTCAAAGCTTATGTTTAAAATGTCAGGAGCTAAGAAATGTATCATATCAGAATGATGACCAAAGCACTGTTACAGCAAAAAGTATAAATATTAAGTTAACTTCTTTTAAGATAATAACCTCTCTTTCCACTCTTATATATATATATATAAGGTAGCAGCATATATATATATATATATATATATATATATAATCATAGTTTCACACTAGTAATATGTGACTTAGCGGTCTGTTACATTTCACATGTAACTATCAGTTTCCTGATTTTGCAGCAGTAAGGCAACAGTTTCTAAATTATTATATTTCGCTGTGGTATGACACAAACGTAAAAGGAGAGTTAGTATGATGATAAGGAGAAACAGCGGTATTCACAACATGTAGCAATAAAAATTTATAATCTTCAATTATCAACAAGTTAAAATTTACTTTTCAATCAAGGGTGTACATTTTAACATTATTTTCGCTAAACGAAGACTAAGTGAAAACAATACGTAGAACTTACCGAATGAAAGCTTCGCCGTTGATTTAACATATAATCGGAAAATGGGTTGCCGAGAGAATTAGCTAAAACATTTAAATAAATAGGAATCTTTAATTCTATGATAATAATGTTATAAACAGGACCAAATTCTCACTTCAATAAGAATATTTGAAAATATCTTTACATATGACATATATAAACATTCAAAAGATAACAAAAAAGTATAGATGTCTATGTGAAACAATACATTCCAGTTTTGAAACTTTGCATACATGCGAACATAAACTGTACACATATATACAAGCATACGTGCACACATACATAAAAGCATATATGCATACATGCATAAATATTTATAAAAGATACACATATACATACATGAATACACACAAATTTGTATAAATGTACATGCTTACATGCATGCAAACATACATACATAGATAAATGCAAAAATATATGCATACATACATGAATAAATTCATACATCCATTCATTCACACATACATACATATATACATGCATATATACTACTTAAAAGCCTGCATACATTAACACAAACAAAAACACGGATACAAACATACATACACATCCACACATGCATACGTGCCTGTCAACCATAAATTCATACATATATACATACATACATAAGTACACACATGTATACATACAAATATACATAGATAAATAGATGTATACATATGTAAATGCATGCATACATACATACAAGTATAAACCCATACATACATACGTACATATATATATATATATATATATGCATGTATGCATGCAGAGATACATATATACATACATACATACATACATACATACATAAATACATATAACAATAGAAACATACATACACACATGCATTAAGACATACATCAAGTTAGAAATAAAAACTAGTTTTCTAACGCAAATGGCAATACGTTTAACACTTATAACGCCAGTAGGTTTCATGATAAAAATACAATCATTTTATCAAATGCATATTATCATCATAGTAATTATCATTATAGAAGCACTATATAAGAATTTGGCAGAAAACGCTTCAGAGTCCAATAACTATTATAGGTATTTTCTTTTGTTGGTTAACTATAAACATTTCGAGGTCTCTTTCCACATCCTGTAGGAATGGATGATGCAGATACAGATATTTGCTTCCCTTAGATAGTTCACTAATCAAGGTTAAATGAGACCGAAAACGAGGCGTATCTAGCTTTGAAGCGTTTGTGGTTTCATTTATTGCATCAGCCGAAAATTAAATTTCACGTCTGGCACGCTTGTCTGGCTACCAGCAATGCAATGAAAAAATAGATTTCATGTAATAACACATTTAGACCTACTTCTTTCATTATTAGAGGCGTATATATATATAAATAAACAAATATATATATATATATATATGTAACTATGTATGCACGTATGAATAAACACCTATAAATCCATCATTTGCCAGCAACCGCCAACCTTGTGTGTAAAATTCGTGCGTAGATATTTTTTCATCGAAGAGAACAGAAAGTGCATTAAATCGTAAGATACGTCTAACTTTCAATGGGACTCCAAATGTTGCATTACCGTATCACATCAGTAACCGAAATAAAAGTTCAATTAATAAAGTAAATATGAAATAGAATCTTAGCAGATAAAACGTAGCTAATGAAAGCACTGCATAAAAGTCGTGCAGGACTTCAATAATCAAACTTTAACAAGAAAACTATTATAGATCCACTCTAGCTTTTAAAAATAAATTCAGTAACAAATTATTTTCAATAGTTTTGCCTTCTCACCACAAGACATGTCCAAAGCCCGCTACTTGCAACGGTACGGGAAATGCATGCTATAGTCAAAATGGAGACGGTACATTGAGGAGAAGGCCAATATAGGGAAACGAGGGAAGTTGAAAATAGCTGGCTAAGGCAACAAAGTGAGCAAAACAACAACTGCAACAACAACGACAACAGTTAGATACTTTTTGTGGCGGAGAACTAATATATATGCAATTATGTATTAGGTGATGCGCACCTATTAACAAATTAGTTCAATTATGACCAGAAGCATAAACCAAAGACAGCATGAACGGAAAGTATAATCTCGTGCACATTTGATGAACTATAGCATGCATTGAAATCCATCGTTTTGGTACCATGGACCGACTCCGCAGCCATAGTGTTAGTACCATGTACCTATTCGGTACTACAATGTTGGTATCGGGTATTAACACAATAGCCATAGTGTTGATATCTTTTATAGGCTCGGTATATATATTATATAGAGTGAGCTAGCGTCGACGTCGCATTGACGAGATTTTATATAATGTAAGCTTCAGTACCGCAGATTTACACATTCGTCTTGGAGATTGTATCGTCCTATTTTCCCACATTTCTCACCCAAATATATAGTGGTTAAAGGGCGTAATACCGACTCCTACTGATGAGTCGCCAGTAAGCACGAAACGAATGTGCATGAGATAATACTTTCCGTTCATGCTGCCTTTGGTTTATCCTTCTGGTTATAATTGAACTAATCTGTTGCTAGGTGCGCAACATCTAATACATAATTGCAAATAACAACGACAATAACAACAACAACAACAACAACACAAGAACGAATAAAACGGCAATATATCATAATAACTCAATTAAATCTTGTCTACCCAAAAAATGCATAATTAAACGGAGGCTTTAGGAGACAAGCTTGCACAATTTCCCGTGTAAGACACAGCAATAGCAAAATCCATCAAGATACTAACAAATCACACATGAAATCATGCAGTTATGTATAAATTTGACTGTAATCATCAATTTGCAAACTGTTATATATGACATTTAAGCGATTCTCCCTTTCAAACTTACTGTTTCTATCACAAGCATTAACACACACAAGCAAATACAATAAGATGGCCTCGGAAGCATTTTGCGAAATTAAACTTTTGGGACAGATGAAATTAATTGGGATTTACCAGATAGTATACTGGAGCAATATTGCCTCCAACTAGCTGAAGTGTCTCCACCAGTCAAGTTGACTGGTCTTCTCACCTGACCATGTTGCTGCTGACGAACCTGGCAGTTCGAGTTAACTATTCCTCTATCGAAACTACAGCTGCTCACTGGAATGCATGGAACCTCCAAACCAACTCCTAAGTTATAGCGAGCCAGACTAAATTGTCCACCATCTAGATCATTATCAATTGATGGCGCGAAAATATTTCTGGAATGATGATCATTTCTGGCATCACGAAGAGGATCGAAAAAGGCGGCTGCCGCTGCCGCTGCATCCGATGAAACGAACGCAGATGACGAATCAGCCGACATCTGTAGTTGATTAACTGGATATTTGGTGCACAAACGGGCAATATTCTGAGAATAATCGATGTTTTTATCAGCAAGACTTGGGTCTCGAATAGAATTGTTTGCATGGATGCCACCAAATTCCGAACGTGACATGGTCAAATTAGACAGACTGTTCGACAGAACTTTAGCACAGAAGCATAAAATGAAACATATGTCAGGTTGGTTAAACGTGTCTAAAAGAAGCGTAGCGTGTTTTAGTAACATTTTTGTGTAAATTTAAAAAAAAATCATATAATATATTAATATTTACTTAATAAAAAACTTTAAAAAAATAAAATAAATATATGAATGTATATACATGTAAGAATTTTCATAAACATAGGAAAAAGAATCGCATACTGTTACTGAAGGTTGTTATCCTGAGATAAACACCAATCCAATAATTTATTTTACCCTTTTAACAGCATTGGGAAAACTGATGCTAGTTACACATACCTGGTGCTGTCTGTTTTTGAAATCGAGCATTTCCCTCAAGTTTTAGACCATAAGCTGCATTATTAACTGTGGACGTATTCATTGGGCTCGCATATGTATCCTTAGCTGCATTTATGACAGACACCGAGCTAGCATTCACGAATTCCTTCGAATCTAGGGGAACGGCAACTGGTATTGTCGGAAAGTTTGTTGAATAAGACTTCCTAACTTCATTTGTAGGTGGAATGGTGGTGCGAGCAGGCATCGCTAACGATCCATTCTGGTCATTGACAGATACGTTGTAAACTGGTGCGGAAGGGAACTATAATAAGAAAATATAGAAATTAAAATTTCGCTAAATATATCAGAAAGACCACATGCTTTAGCGCAAATAAAATTTTAACAGTGATTACTTTTACCAGAAATAAAGCTTCATTGCTAAAGAAATCAATGAGGAATAAGAAGCTTTTATAATTAAAAAGTAGAAATGAACAAAATGATTATTTCAATTCTAAAGTGACTGTATCCGAAAAGATCGATGAATTGTCACATTCTACTCGTTACAAAGAATAAATCCTAAGCTTTGAAAACAGCCCATTTGCATCGCCACGAGATGTGATATCGGAAAATAAAATGGTAGTGATGAAAAAGTTGGCACGTATTTGATTTATGTATTTTTTATTTATTCATTTTGGTCCGAATTCATGAAATGATCGTCCTCATGATCGTCTGGTCTTAGCCAGTCTATTTTGGTATATCTTGCAGATAGCCCCAACTAAACGAACACAATAACTCCTATTTAGAGAATAAATTTTGATGCTTTGTCGGTTCTGACTACGGCTGTCATCATCTGCAAAGCTAGCATGTACCAAGAAGCGTAAGACAGCTGAATGGTAAAAATGCATACGGAGCACCAAGGGATATTACGCGCCCTCATACTCCGCTGACTCCTTTTGATCATACTGGTCCTCGAGTGACCTAATTGGAGCACTCTAATTTTAGAAGTATTGCGCCATGCTCCACTGTAAGTGAATATTCAAAGGAATCTTATAACCGCTAGTATTTTATCCTAGACAGCAAAAAATACTGAAAGATACAGATAATAACAAAATATGAACAATAAACAACGAGGCTCAGTAATTTACCACAGCTATGGGCGAACCCTTAGGAATCAACAAAAAAGCATTGAGTCCGCGTTGTGCGTAAGGGTTAGAACTCTATTTTTGTAGTAAGAAGTTAACGCCACCAATTGTCCTCTTCCTGGTAATTCTTCAAATCAATGCAATCAAACATTTTCTTTTATTAAAGACATCAGTAAAACCAATTAAAGTACCTGTTTAGTACCGAAATGACTGGCTACATCAAGTCGGCCATCAGGTATGCAATTTCGATCAAACGTTCTAATTATTTAAATCAAGTTTGCGAGCTTGAAGTAAACACCAATCCCATTGTATTTAACCAGTCGTCGAACAACATAACAAAACTACCGCCAGCCGCGCAATCAATTATTGTTAAACGTTCTAATTGTTGTATAAATTTATTTTTTCGCGAGATTTTCTTGCCCAAGACAGATGGGAGAATCCTACCACCATTTGTTCGGAATAATATATGAAAAACATATCCGCCAATTGATGAATAACTATGCACCGGCAAGTTAAAAATACGGAATTCCCATATGGTGTTTTAATCATTTTCATGCAGAATGTCAAAAGCAAGCAAAAATGAACGGAGAAGAGTGTCCTGCATGGTAGGCTAGAGAAGAACCAGGGACAAAATACCCAAAATGACAAAGCGTTCCTACTAGACCATAATAGGACCGACAAAGGCAGCATGGAAACGATTGTATGTAGGATGTTTAAAATTATTATTCGTTACTAAAGAGCTATCGTAACCATGTGCTTTCCTTTTTTTTCTGCTCATTCTCACTCTCCCTGTCTCAGTAGAAATGACATTTATGATGAGAAAATGGAAACAACCATCGTCAGAATAGATTAGAGAAATATGCGCTGTTTTCACGAGTAGAACAATCGTATTTCATTTGTATGTCCAAGGTACCAGAAACCAACATCTTTCCGACTAGTTAGGACTCGTCGAACGTCAGAAGATAAATTTATATGGTTACAGGCAAGACAATAGTTTTTGAATTGAAGTATGATTTTTAGGATGCACTTCGTCGACACACAGAATATAATCTCGTAATATATGTAAATCATCCGAGTTGCAATCTAAAGAAATTGTAATTTATTTTCGGATTATGTTATAATTTCATCATTGATTACTTTTTATCTTATTTTATCTATTATCTTAGGTTCTGTTGATAGTGTAGCGCTTTTAAACAAACATTTACGTTTGTATGAGGGAAAAAGGCCACTTTTCTTTGCACTAATACTACTATCTTTCTTCAACAGGCAATTTTAAAGTATCTTTTTTACCTCTTTTTATTTTATTTTAACTTTCTGTCCTAATGGAACACTTGTCTAATTTAATTTTACTAACTCTTAATTATTTACTGTAAAAATTTTGCGTTCGGGTATTCACAGTATCTTGCACCCCCCCCTCACCGGGATGCCATTCGCAATTACTTCATTTAGGAAAGTAAGTGGAAAATAGGTCTGACGTGTTAAAATAGGAGTTGACATATATAATTTTAGTTTCACTTGAATAAGTGATACACTTGCCGCTAATTATACGTAATAAATTATTTCTCAGTCTTAAGCAAACGCCCACACATACACACACTGACGTGGCATACGCTTATCTAGTGAATCGTCAGATGTTGTTAAATCGATGTAATTTCACTGGGATGATTGTACACGAGCAGTAATGTATTGCTCCTCAGTCCAAAAACAAACGAGAACACATACACACAGGCATATCGTACGCTTATCTAGTGAATCGTCAGTATTTGTTATTAAATCACTGTAATTTAATTTCGATGTGAACACATGCGGACACATACTCAAACAAATTTGACATACGCTTACCTAATGAAAAGAGAGCTATGCTTAAGATATCTAACAATAAGTATAAATGAGAAAGTTTAAACTAAATTTTCCATTTGACATCGATTGTCAAATTCTTTGTTGGATGTGCTTTCCATTGAAAAAGACTTCCGAAAGAGGAAAATACTGTTTGTTGCGAAGAGCTAATATATATGCAATTATGTATTAGGTGTTGCGCACCTAGCAACAAATTAGTTTAATTAAGACAAGAAGGCTAAACCAAAGCCAGTATGAACTAAAGGTATAATCTCGTGTACATTCGTTTCGTGCTTACTGGCGACTCATCAGCAGAAGTCAGTATTACGCCTTTTCCCAACTATATCTTTGGGTGAGGAATGTGGAAAAAGAGGACTGTACAATCTCCTAGGCGAATGTTTAAACCTGAAATGAAGCTAAAATCATATAAAGTCCAGACAATGCGACTTCGACGCTAACTCAATCTATATAATATATACCGAGCCTGTAAAGGATATCAACACTATGGCTATTGTTTAAGTACCCAATACCAACATTATAGTACCGACAGGTGCATGGTAATAACAGTATGGTTGCCAAGTCGGTACATGGTACCAACACGATGGATTTAAACGTATGCTATAATTCACCAAAATTGAGAATTAAAACTATTTCTGAACACCTGTTACTCCAGTAAATCCATACACTCTGGCCTTGATCGATATTAGTTATCATATTTCGCGGTAATAATGGTATCATTTAATTAAATATATAACAGTTAGATACCGTTTGTTGCGGAGAGCTAATACATATGAAATTATGTATTAGGTGTTGCGCACCTACTAACAAATTAGTTTAATTATGACCGGAAGGATAAACCAAAGAGAGCATGAACGAAAAGCATAATCTCGTGCACATTCGCTTCGAAAGAGGAAGTCGAAATATCTGGACTAATCAGCTGGACAGTGGATGCAAACACCCTTTGACGCCTAACAAGGAAAGGGTAATCCAAAGATATTGTTGCACAGACCTCTGAAAAACTCTCTTAAATAATATCATATATTGATTATGAGTTAGCCCATTTGTAAATGCTACCAAATGTTTATTAAAAAATTCATTTGTCCACAAAGTTGTAAGGCGATGCAGGGTTACTTTCCATACACTGTCAATACACCTATTACAAGCGTTGCTAATAGCCTCAGACAACCAAAGTCCAGCATCTGGTTTACACCTGGCATGAGTGAAAAGGGGGGAGGTGTATTCTGACGTCTATCATACAAAAGATATTCTAGTCAGATTGTGCCTGTCAGATAAGAGTGACGCGCTATCTGAAACAAGATTAACTCTAAATAAAAGTAATCCGTTTCCATCGGAAATGAGCAACCTGATGATGCTAACTTAAAAAAACCAATCGCCGTAACAAGATGAAACCAAAATGTATATATAACGCATGTAAACTGAAGAAGGTGTATAAATTCTATCTAAATGTAATTTAGGCTACACAATGTATCTGCATTCACTAACGTAACCCTTCAACATTTTCAACACACTCACTATTGTTATTTAACTAAAAAGGCATTTATTGCGCATATGGTGATATCAATTGGTTATATGAAAATGGTGGACTTGAGATAATATTACATTAAATTTGTAACCTGGTTTTTGACATAGCAAAGCTACTGTCACTCATACGTACAAAAGGAGGCTTCATTCAAGGAATTAAAAGTAATCGCTGTTATTATTTAGAAATTTTTTAGCTGATGTTCCAGTCAGTTAAACGGCAGGCAGATCTACTGCGAGTGTTAGACACACACACCTCAGTTTTACAAAATGTTACGAACATATATATATATATATATATATATATATATATATATATATATATATATATATATATATATCAATTTGATTTCCATTAGAAATCCGCAGTCGTGCAAGTATGGGTGGTGCAAATTTTATAAATAATTCTATCAAAGAAGTGCCAGCCCTTTTTCAGTAAATAATTTTGTCGATCAAAAAGCGACCGAATTATGATAATTTACCCCTTCCGTAGCAAAAAAGGGTCGGTTGATAGTGACATGAATCGATTTTCTGGTTACAAAATTAAACGAACATTGTTTGCGCGGGCGGTGATAAAAATTATTATAATCAAGGTTGCGATCTTGATATAACCACCCGACCCATTAACAACTTATATATGTCAGTATAAACTAAGAATGGTATAGTGTAGAAAAAGAAATCCATCCAGTAGTCCGACTTCATCCTTATTGAGAACTATTCACGTACTGTCCACGAAAATTCTGGACAGTACTTAAAGAGCTCCCAATAAAGAAGAAACCGGCCTACTGGATGAATGGCATTTTCTACATTATATATTGTTTAGTTTAGACTTACGCACACACACACACACACACACATTACTAATAATACAGTGTGAGGTATATATATATATATATATATATATATATATATATATATATAAAGAGAATTAATGTTGCATCAGGACCGCAGCCTTGATTTACATAATTGCTGTCACCACCTGCGCAACCGATGATCTTTAATTAGATAAGTTTTCGACCAGCAACTACTCTTAGGCAGCGTAATGTCTGTTCTGGCAATGATAGGTTGGGGAAGGCTAGTTGGAACTTTAGGTCTGAATATGTCATATAGGCTCCACCTAAAGGAAAGGCTAATTAATAAACGTTAGTTTGTACATTGCTTAAAATTTTGTGTAGCGTGCAGCAGGGTAGCCCAGTGGTTAGAGCAAGACTACAACGCAAATGCGGCCAGGTACGAGCACTATCCGCAGCAAATTTTTGACGGTACATGAAGAGTTCCCAATGAGAATTAGGTAACTTCCTTTTCTATATTTCACAATTCTTAGTTTATACTGCCAAATTAATGTATATAATGGGACCGGTGCTTGCATCAAGATCGAAATTTTGAATTAAACAATTTTCAAATTAAAATTTTCATGTGGTGATACGAATAAAAATGGTGTTGATTGAGCACCAGGTTTAACTTCAATTTGTTGTCAGTTTCTCTAAATAATTAAACGATCATTTGTTGCGCGAGCGGTTATAACATTTATTTAAATCAAGATTGTGATCTTGATGTGAACACCAATCAAAATTTATACACGCATTTGTCAGTATAAATTAGGCATTGATGCAGTGGTTAGTGAAGACTCTGAAGAAGATGAGTCCAGGTTCGAGTCCCATCAGCGGCAAATTCTGGAAATTACTTAGAGAATTCTCAATAAAAACGAAACCGATGTTGAGTTAATACTGAAAATATAACAATAATAAAAGTCCCGTCATATATATATATAGTGCAATCATCGACATGCATCAAGTTAATCGTCATGTACAATTTAATAACTTGGATTGCTAACTAGTAAATGTCCCACAGCAGATAGCAGTGAAATAAGATTGTTATATGAATTTTACTGCTTTGCCAATAAGATGAATTGTGACACAGGAAAAATTAAAGAAGAAAGTATCCAACATATAGAAAACCTATTTTATAAACAGAAAACTGGCACACCCAGACTGGTATAATACGGTAAACCAGATAATCGGTCAACGAGCCTAATGAATAACAGCAACCACAATTCATTCTAATCAAATCTCAAGACATCTTAGTTTCGTCACTATAGAGCTAGAAGAGTGCATTGTGGAAATTTTATATAAAACATCACACCTGTGAGTGTATGAACCAATCCACTTGCAGCCAAAAAGGAATTGTGGTGTACACGCAGTTATAACTGAACAAATTACATGTGCAAACCCGAAAATTTGATTACCAGTTTCAATCATTGTTTAGTTAAACAATATGCTACTTTGCATCAAGATAAGTTACTGATGCCAAACCAGTGTTGCCAAGACTCCCGAAGTGTATCCAGCTGCCTCTTTTTTATCTTCTTCATATGAATAGTTGAGGTAATTTAATTGTTTTCTATGGCATTATCGATTCGGCAATGTCTGTATAAAGCTTTGCTAGGTAAATGCAAAAATTAAAAATAACTGTTACATATGATGACAATATCAAACGAGAAATGAAATAGTAAATTTTAAGGGTATAGATTACATTCGTGCGAAAGATCGCCTTTACTGGGACACTATCGAACTAGACATTTCTACCTCTACACATGACGAGGTAATATTTCCCAAAGAATTAGTGTAGAATAATAAAATCTGAAATAATGCATAGAAATATCTGCGTTGAGCAACAACACTATCAAATTAATAGTAAGAAAAATCTTACAGCTAATTTAGAATCAAATGTTGGCATCACTGCATGCATGTTAACGGATGGAGAAGGCTTTCCGATAGTCGTATTGGTATTCGCGAAAAATTCTGAGCCCTGCTGAGGTGGTTTAGGCGGAGTATTGATCGGTGAGGTCAAATCTATGAGTAGATCAATTTTTGGAGATGACTTATTTTCTAAAACATAAGTAGAATAAATAATTAGCTTGCGATAGTGCTTCGCATTGTGCTAAACAAATGTTTTAAATATTTGCAAAAGTACCAATCGGGAAAAAGCAAATCTGCCAATAATCAACACAAAAATGTCTTTGTTTTAAATGAAAAACCAAAGGATTGACAAAAGATTATAGCAGAGTTAACAAGAACGCTTGTAATTGTTTAATGCAGTGAATGTTTACCCGAAATATTGAATAAATAGAAAAATTATAAACTGTACAAAATTGCTTTCTTTTCTGCATTTCTACTGGTTTAAATTTAAATAAATTTAGTGAAAATAAAAAGAACAGCTGCTAAAACAAGATAATAATGGTAATTTAAATAGAACAATTTACCAAAAACCAACCTAGTCTTTACAGTATTTCATTGCAGCAATTCCGTGCCATTTTAAAGTACATTATCAACAGATCGCGACTGATTTCCAAGAACCGACAGAGAGGTTAGTTCCGATTCAAAGATCGATGTATATACTGACGGGAAAACGATATAATACTTTATGGATATACTAAAAATTTATTGAGTCAGTTATTAAAAGGGGAAGTCAAAAGAAACAGACGTATTTTGGACCACAAAAGAATGAAGTTTACTTGAACATCCCATTTAAGGGGGATTCTGTTTCATGAACAGCACAGACAAAAAGTTGAAGCGCATTAAAACCAATGTGTAATGCAGCTAAACTATGAGTGCGATTTAAAATTACACTTTGGCCTTTAACACCAAATAGTACGAAACAACCATTATTGTCGATCTCAGACTATTAAATAATATAAACGCGTGAACTGTCGAAAAACTTACGTAGGCCGATCAACCAGACTGTTAATAACCAGAATAACAGAATATTTACATATATAAACGCCTGCTTCAAATAAAATGGTAAGTACACATCGGCAAATGCGCAACATATCGTTGAAACCTAGCACGAACGTTCTTTGAGATAATTACCAAAAACAATAATAAAAATGAGTTAGCATACTATGAAAAAACCTAACTACAGACCGAGATTGATGTGATGCACACACATGATCGATCTATCCACTATTTCATTCTCTCCGCGTTTAAATTTTCTGTCTTTCTTCTACAATATCAACATCACCAATATATATACATATATAATAAGACTTAAAAATATCATATAGTACGCGACACGAGTGGCGGAAATAAGGTCCCATACCGCGATTCAAACGTGCCGGGGTTCGAGCCCCTTCTGCGGCAAATTCTGGGCAGTACCTGACACGTACGCAAAAGATACGCAACCTGTCTATTTGATGAGTTGCTTTTCCTACCTGATGAAATGTGTAAATTGCATCAGATAACATCATCGGTTCATTCAGTAGAACGGTTTGCCTTTACTTTGAATTCTCCAAATGCTGTCAAGAATTATTCGTGGACGAGATACGAGCCTGGATACATAATCGTCATAGTCTGCGACACTATCCACTGTGCAACACGTGCCTTATATCACACGCAATTTGAAATCATACACTTCTCCTTTGCTACCTGAGGCAATATTAAGTTTATACTGACAGCATCCATATAAGAAAAAAATCCTACCGTTAGCCTTTAAATCAATATAATTTCCTAAAGTGGCATGGTTTCGGTTGTACAATGAAAGATCGGCAGTGGTTAGGGTTAGGATTTTTAACGGTATTACGAGATTCCGAATTGGCTCCACCTGAAGCAAAGGGTAATCAGAAATATATATTCGTTTATGACTACTAATTGCGTGTAGTATGCGGCACGGGTTACGCAGTGGACAGAGCCACAGACTGCGAAGCAGATGTACTCAAGTTCGTATTCGGTCCGCGGCAAATTCAGGGTAGTATTTGAAGTTTTCAATAATGACGAAATCAATGCACTCAAGTCGTTTCTAATTAAAACCTGTTCACGGTCATAAATACCATATATATATATATATATATATATATATATATATATATATATTCATTGCGGGTTGACCCTCGTTAGTCGACCTACTGTAGTGCTCTAATGATAACCACTGGAAGATAAAAAAACGCGTCAGTGTCTGTGGTTAACGCTAAATTTTCATTTTCATCGACTTCGCAAAAGAATGGAACTAATGTTTATTAAAAGTCCGCGAGCTTCATTTTAATTATTTTTAAACACCTTCCTAAAAGCCTTTCCATATCAATTGCCACCAAATAGGGAAGTACGATTTCACATTTTGTTTTTATTAAGGTTGAAAAGCATTGCATTAGTCTCTTACATATTTAGAACTTTAACATGCGTTTACTTTTAGCCTAAATAACATGTTTAGAGAATATCAATATGTTATTTAATCAAACTATTTATTCTCAGGTATTAGTTACATAAAGTTAATATATTTAACAGTGGCGTTTTCATTCTGTATTGTCAAGATTTCATGAAAATCTAAAGATTGAATGAATTTTTTTAAACAAGAAAAAATAGAATTAAATGAATATGATATAATATGATATTCAGCGAGACGAAAATAAGCTAAACCTGTATAAACAAATAAAGAAGCAATTCGTGTGGTAAGTCTCAAATACTTCATTCTTAAAAGAAAAATATTCAAAACAGTGTTTTATCCATAAATGTTTAAGGTTTAAATTACACTTTAAGTTAAATGCATATGATATGTCTCTTAAGCATGACCCTTGTGTAAATATTATGGACACGTTGGCTTTGGATTAAGATAACCGTAATTTTGTACTTATTAAGAAGGAAACTAGATAAAGACCGGTGATAGTTTCGCTTTTGCACGCATATAATTTTAAATTTATATAGGATTTTACTGGTGAAGCCCGTAATAGAGGAACTAAAAATGTCATAATTAAAATTGATAGAAAGCTGGCCGATTTGTGAATTTATAGGCCATACCAAGACTGTACTACTTCAGTCGTAGTTAATCGTATAGTAAGCCTGCCAACAGTAAATTTTAAGGCGAATCAAGTCGATTTGCTTAACCCTGAATTGAACGCGGCAATTCCAAAAGTAAGATCAGTTAGAAAGGAGATCATTACAGAGACTGTCGAAACGGCGCAACAGTTTGCCGTTGAGGATAAAGTGAGATTTGAATTATATGTTGCCTTAATTGTTTTAACTAACCAAGAGAAAAAAATTAACCTAATTATTAAATCTGTCTCGAAATGAGTTAATATCGAATAATGTTCTATGTCTAAAATCGGATAAAGTAGGAGCTACGGTTCTGACTATAATGTTAAAATGTTTTAACAGTTAAGTAATTATGAAGTATACAGTGAAGTATACAAAAGGATCAAATGTTGGGCCACAGGGCAAGTAAAATTATTTATAAATAATATGATTGTTAGTAAGAAATTTGATTCAACACGCTAATAGAAAGCGATACAGTTGCACCCAGAGTTTCTGGTTTAGTTAAAGTGCATAAGCCTGGTAATCCATTAAGAATTATTGTAAATTTCCAACAAATCCCAACGTATAAAATTTCTAATTTTCTCTGTCATAGAATAATAAAATATTCTTATTTCTTAGACCATGCATTGTATCAATTGGTTGAAATTGCTGATAAATGTGTACTAAATGAAAGTGATAGATTAGTAAGCTTAGATGCAGTATCTATGTACACGAATATACCAGTACCTGAAACACTGGATTATTTTCGACGTTTCCTAGTTGATTACCACTTCATATTATAAGGAAATAAACCGAAGATTGGGCATATCATGGAGATGATGCGTGTATATATATGTTCTCTACTTATTTTAAATTTAGGAAACAATTTTATAAAAAAATTCGAGGTGTCCCAATGAGACAAATTTTGTCGGCCAAATGGCAAACATATTTATGCATTATTTGGTAAATAATATTTTGTATAGGACTCCAATGAAGCCAAAATGCTAACTACATATTAATGATCTGGAACCATGCAAATGATGAAATGGTAAATTTCTTAAATTTAACGTATCGAATGAGCGAAATTCGATTTGCTACCATATGAAAATCTGTATCTTAAAATCCTTAACAATAAGAAATCTTAGATTAAAAGATAAAAGATAGGGATTATGAATTAGATGAACTTTGTGATATGGTTCATAGTTACTCTACTAGCCTAATAGAAGAAAGCATGATGGATGTCGGGAAAAAAATAAATCCGAATTTGAGGTACGTAAAAGCTGATAGAGCGAAAGAAGATCGTAGGATCATGGTATTACCTGACACTTATCTATACAGGAATGCAAATTCAATAACTTTAAAATAAAATATAAGTATGGTTTTAAGACAGTTCATTATCCTGAACACCAGACACCCTAACCGAAATGATAGAATTAAATCGTTAGAAACATTAGGAGTGTATTAGTTACTATACAGACTTGTCTTATGTATTGCTGGTGATATCATGTGGCCTATCAAGATAAGAAGAGAACATAGAACAGCATGTAAATATAGAATTGTTTCGAGATCGGATCTTGCTCGTCATACAATTGAGACTGGATACACATTTAATTGAGATAACTGTAGACGCATAGTGAAATGTAGTCGTAACATAATGACGAGAATAATTAGGGAATCTATTGAAATTAAGTCCAAGGATGATATCAATAAGCAAATTTCTGATTTTATCATTACTATTTTGATTTTATTAATAAATTTGTGTTATAACGAGATCAGGTTATTTATTTGCGTGTACTATTTGTTGTGATTAACATGGAGGCTGTTCTTAAATTTTGAGGACAACTGATAATTTGGTTCACAAGGAACTTAAGTGTTCCAAATTAGATGACCAGACCGCCTATATGGATTGTCCGGGCCTGGCATCTCAGAGGCTCTCTTCTGGTAGTGACCAAAGGGACTCTGCAAAATATGGTAGGAAAAGACGATTTCACAATTCTCAATCTAAAGCTAGCTCCAGTAAAAGAGTGAGAATTTTAGAATAAGAAGGGCTTATTAGTGGACTTATTATATCATTAATGTGTGAAACTATTATCGATAGTACAACCCTTACAAATTTCATCCATTAATAGTACTTTTCTTGCAGTTTACTTTAAGATTTAGTATTCTTATTGAATTGAATGCGTATTAAAGGACTTATATCATTCCTTTCGTTAATTAATTTTCATAATTTTATTTACTTAACATCACTTCTTTTCATCAATATCTTAATTACGTTTCTTTCATTAAATTTTGATCATTTAACATATGCTATTGTTTGTTTTGTCTCCACCCTAAAAATTAAGCTCACCATTGCATCATTTTAAATGTTAAGAGCAAAACCATTAGTCTGACGCGTACAAAAGGTGAATTAACATCTATTGACTGCAACTTCACTTAGATGGATGTACATGTTTATTAATTATAATTAACTGAATACCTATGAGGTATATATCCATGCACACGTGAACATACTTGACGTGCGCCTATTTAATGAAATTTTAAAAAATTGCTTGAAAAACAAGCCAGTCTTAAGTATAACCAAAGCTCGCAAACTTGATTTAAGGAATTTTTACCACCACACGCGCGATCAAGGCTTTTTAAGTTGTAGTACCTATATAAATGTGAAGAAAGCTACAAAATCTTAATGTTCGTGCAGCCGACATTTCCAGTCCAGCACAATATATCTGAGATTAATAGGGCTGAAAGTCAGTTTTCCGTCATTCTCTGTTGATGTTCATGCGAGGTCGAAATGCGTCAGAATATGTAACTGACAGTAGTTTTGCTATGATGGGATTGGTGTTTATTTGAAGTCTGCAAAAATAAATTGAAATAACAATTATCACCATCCACGCAATCAATTACTGTTTAATTGTACAACTCGAGTAGTTTGGGTGAAATTACGCAATCGTATGGTTCGTATCATCGCATTAGGTTATTAAGGGTGTCAGATTTATTTTTCAACCTCAGTTACGTCATTTTACATGGGGAGTGTAAAACAAGTAGTCTAACATATGCAAAGGGTGAATTAACTTTCCGCCAGTCTAGTTTCACTTAGTTGGTTGCACATAACGTGACATACACCTATCCGGTGAAATGTCAGTCAGAATCGTAAATGATAAGTCTAAATGAAATATCGCACTTGCCTTATTAGCCTGTTCATAAGAATTTCAATGCAGATTACTGACGAAGGATGCCGAAAGTGGCACCCGCCATATATCCAATGAAAAATAACCGGAACTCAACCTGTGTCAGTCACGGGCAATTTTGAAGCATCCAGTGTCGCAATTAATTTAAAACCAAAACATAATTTAGCACGTGGCTATAAACCAACCAAGATAAAACCGACGAACGACTAAGTTTTCATAGTAAACGTCTTACATCACGGATGCCTGCTTGTACGCCTTATATTTTCCTGAAAGAGATAAGCGTAGCGATGGGCTTCTACATTTCTTTCACTTCATTGTTTGCCCGGTTATAGATGCACGCGCAACGCCATTTTTGTTTTGCAATGGCTATCAACAGTTAGTCACATCTAATTGTCTTTTCTCACTTGGAACAGTTCAGAGCGCAATACTTGCAGCCGAAAAGGCATTTATTATTATCGTCAGATTATCGGCTATCCTAGGCTCATCAGCACCATCTGCTTAGATCACCCGGTTGTGAATTACCAATGGTTTGCAAGGTTTGCATCAGCAGCTGGAACGTGCAATCCGAGTTTGGTTTGCTCGTTCAGTGCACAACTAACCATTTAACACAAAGTGTTAAATGCAAATTAAAACCGACCTCCTGGCCTCGCATGAGGTAGGATGGCTGCATGCCAACAGTAGCAGCCAATTTCAGGCTATCGTTGCCGATCCGAAGTTTTATAGCCCGTTAGTTGTCTGTCAAGATAGTTCTACACCTAAGAGGCACAGACGAATTGGAGCGCGCCATGTTCATAAACCACCCGCTCGAGCAAATAGCCAAAAGCTATTTATTAATTTAAGCATTCCTTTCTTGGTAGGGCCCCTCCCTTTATTTTCTTCGTTTAAATATAATGCCAATTGTTATTCATGTGTTCATTGGTGCCTCAGAACCAGATATGCCAGAAAAAATGACGCTCGTTAGCCTTCAGCGGCAGAACATCTAAGAGAAGAAAAATGAATTCAAATCCATCATCGCCTGGTGGGCATGAAACAAGCTTTCAGAAAAAAACCACGAGGACGAATCAACTTTCAGGTGCCTCCGAGATCACACCTGACAGTTTAAATTTTAGAAACGAATCTTCAACCAAAAAGTCGAGTGGTACCGGGAACACAACTCGCACATATTTTCAAACACACAAAACGTTTACACCCATGAAGCCGGCTTATCCCTTCGCGGAAGTCAGTTGCATTAATGATTTTTCATATATTCTACCATACCACAATGCCTAAGGTTTCAATCTTATATGAAGGGTTTCAAAGGCAATTTCCAGTATTTTCAGAAATAATAATCAATAAAATTAAACAAAATTGTGTATTTATCTACACCTTTAAAAAATAATTCCTGCTTTCAGTTTCGCCGCATTTGATAAAAGGTTGCTGACGTACGAGAAAGGTATAATGTTGGCTCCAATTATCCTGGTTCATGATAATGGCACCGCTGCAAACTTTGAAACTTAGATCGGTTTACCTTACCGTGGCGGGGGTAAACAAAACCTACTGTAGACTTAAATGAAATAAAATCTATCCACTCTTTGAATCAAGCTTGCCTTGGTTATCGAGCCTATTTCTTGCCGTTGTATCCACAATAAGATCTCTATTGCATATGTTGGCTCTCACGTGAACCAATTGGCAAGCCTTGCTATTTTCGAGCGAGTGGCACCTATTTTAAATAAAGCGCACTGTGCAAGATCTTTTTATCTCCAATTATGCACCTATTTATGTATGGAATGTAGTTAACTAAACGAATACCCAGCAAAGTGCTGTATTTGACATTTTACAAAATAAATCAAAATAAAAGCATATACTCAAAAGAATGATAAAATCTGAAGAATCCCAGAAAGGAATAATTAAATTCAGCTCTTGTACCAAAATATCGTTAAATATTTAAAAAAAATTATTTTCTTCCAGATGACCAAATTTCTACTTCAATCAGAGCTACTCTATCCACTTTAAAAATTATCTAGGATCGCAAAGTACATACCTGATTGAAATGTTGTTGGTTCAGGAGGTACTGATGAAGGTGTTTTCTGCGTTCTCATCCCAGCAATGCTACTCGGTGTATGCCTATCGGGCAGGTCATCTCCAGGTCCAGGTGGAGCTGGAAGACCACCAAACAAATCACGTTCATTCAAGTCACCACTAACATGGTTAAAGAAGGCGCTTTTACGCTTGTCTAAAATCAACAAGACAATGAACACATTTTTTTGAAAAATCGAAAAATATTTATTGAACGTATAAATGTAAGCTCAGCTAATTTATGCATTTTTATTTTACTTGACTAATATATTGTAAATATTTACTTGAATAAATTAAAACGCAGCGACTTCGCGGATGCTCAGTAAAGAACTGTTTTTTATATGACACAACGCCCGCTAAAATTGAATTTAAAAGATACGCTCCCTCCAGTCGAGCAGTCTAAAAATGTTTATTTGCACAAATGCAACAGCTGCTCAGTTCGCTAAGTACGTCGGGTCGGACTAGCCGATTACAAAAGAAGTGAATTCGATTAAATACAGCTGGCATAGTGAAGAACGCTTACACACCAATTGACCACAATTATAATTAAAAATCGCACTCCAAGTTAGGTGGATTTGTAGGTTTTTACAAACCAGAAAAAAGGAAAAAACGTTACACACATTGGAAGCCTTTATTTGTAACTTTCTTAATCTTCAGCTAAAAAATAATTAATTAAATCAAGATTGAGATCTTGATCCAAACACCAGTCCCATTATATAATGAGATTGGGGGTGGTCATTGGGAAATTTAATTTTAAAAGGAAATCATATAGGCTCCACGTAAAAGAAAGGCTGGCCAAGAAACATTAATTAGTATACGAATGAAAATTTTGCGTAGAGTGCAGCATGGCAGTTCAGTGGTTAGAGAAACAGATTCCGAAGCAGATGTACCCAGGTTCGAGTCCTTTCCACGGCGAAATCTGGACAGTACGTTAAGAGTTCCCAATAAGAACGAAACTGTTCATGCTGCCATTGGTTTATCCTTCTGGTCACAACTGAACTAATTTGTTACTAGGTTCGCAACACCTAATACATACTTTCAACTTAATCTGTTTGATTTTCAAAGTTGACTATATAAAGTACCAAATATGCTAGTCGAGTTAAAATAAAATATACTTTTTAAGCTGTCATTTTTTAACATAATTTATAATAAAGTTACGTCTATATACACGATAAATTAATTGGCTTATACTAAGATAATGAATATCATTTGTTATGCTCACGCTGCAAAACAGGACATTGACTGACAGACAATTAAAGGAATACAGTTGTTAGACAATCATTGATTTCGCGGGTAGTTATTACATTTATTTGAATCAGGGCTGCGAGATTGAAATAAACACAAATCCTAGTATGTACAAATTTTCATTATAAACTAAGCATAATATAAGTTAGAAAAAAATTCATGCAGTAGATCAGTTGCGTCCTTATTGAGAACTATTCAAGGATGTCGAGATTTTTGCCGCGGACAGGACTTTAATCTAAGCACTCTTGCTCCGGAGTTTGTGAGTACATAAATGAAAATTGAATTTAGTTTGCATCAGTATGGCACAGTGGATAGTAACAGACTCCGAAGCACATGAGCTCAGATTTGAGCCCTGTCTGCGATAAAATTGCGGGCAGTTCTTGAAAAGTTCCTAATATGGACGAAATCGGTCTATTGGATGAATAGCCTTTGCTACAAATGTATGTACATAATGGGACAGGTGTTTATATCAAGATCGCAACTTTGATTTAAATAATTGTTATCACCGCCCGCGCAACCAATGTTCATTTAATTCATATTTAATAATAATAATAATAATAATAATAATAATAATAATAATAATAATAAAATTTATTTCTTAATCAAATAACTCATTATTTTTCAACTTCACTGATTCCGACGAAAAATGGCTAAACTTATAACAGTCTTATTACTTGTAAAAATGATGAACAAATTTAAGTTAAATAAACAGACTCTAAAGTAAAAAGACTTTAAACAATAGTGGGAATCCATTTAGCGTTCAAAATCTTTGACAATTAAATACTGTTTGTTGCGAAGAGCTAATATATATGCAAGTATGTATTAGGTGTTGCGAACCTAGTAACAAATTAGTTCAGTTGTGACCAGAAGGATAAACCAAAGGCAGCATGAACGGAAAGTATAATCTCATGCACATTCGTTTCGTGCTTACTGGCGACTCATCAGTAGGAGCCGGTATTACGCCCTCTGCCTTTGGTTTATTCTTCTGGTCACAACTGAACTAATTTGTTACTAGGTTCGCAAAACCTAATAATACATACTTATAGGAGATTGAAAATTGTCCTATTATTTGTGGAGATTGTACCGTCCTATTATTCCACATTCTTCTGCCAAATATATAGTGGTTTAAAGGGCGTAATACCGGCTCCTACTGATGAGTCACCAGTAAGCACGAAACGAATGTGCATGAGATTATACTTTCCGTTCATATTGGACAATTGTTGCTATAGTGTCGCACGACAATGAGGACTATTATTATGAAAAATAAATTATAATTAATTAGATAATTAGATTAAAATTTCCGTTTCAAAAAGTTAACGAAGAACATCTAACCAAAGAATCTGTTTTAATGCTGATTTCAATCCGTTTGTTGCAGGCTAGCTGGTATTTCGGCAGTGCTCATTTAACTCTCAGAGTCTACTGCACAACAAAACCGAAATGGAGGCTTTACTTTAGATAGGACGGTTTGCGATACCGTGGCAAAATCAAAAAGTCGTCAGGTTGTAACGGGCTATGGCTGCGGACAATGCATTAGAAAAGGCGGTAAACACATGGTAACCACATGTTTATACCCTCATTGACCACAAATGGTCGTCGGAATCTGCTGACGAATTCTACTCCATGACTGTTTTGGAAAAATGACCCATAGAAAACCAATCAGTATTTTGCCATTTGACTATTGGTCTGCATGACTACTATCGGACGGATTGCCAGTTCAACTTTCGAAACATGTAGAATGCTACAGGTGACAGCAGCAGTAATATCTTAGATGATTTGAAACGGATAATAACATAAAAGCATATTTGAGCGTCACACTTCGCTTTGGGTGACTTGACCAAGTATCAATTGGTGCTCCTAGTTAGTGTAGAATATGCCCATACGCAGTATTCGGCTAGGACTGTCGTCAACACATGGCGTTTGTAGTTATTCTTCAATTTTTGTGAACGGAACAACTCAATAGTAGATATAGCTCAAATAAGCATTTATCACCACAAAATTTAGTGAAAATAAGAGAGAATTAATCATACTTCTCATAAAGGCATGGCAATTTTCCCGGAGATGGTTTACAATCTCAGTGTTTATGGGGAAAATAGTGCACGGTGTAGCGTCTGTTCCACAAATTATCTCCGTAAAGAGCCGTGCACACCTGCACAAGCTGCAAAGAAGTATAAAAAGAAGGCGATTTACTACTGCAGAAGTGAAGTTCCCGCCATCATTGTGCAAAATTAAAATTCAGCTATTTCTATCCACTCTATCCACGTGCTTTCCACCACATTTCCCTATCTTTTTAATCCTCTCTTTTTTTATGTTGCATTTGCCATTACCTTCTTTATGTATATTGCTATCGTCTTTTCTATTCCTCTTGCTTTCCAACTACCTCTTTCATTATCTCTTACTATTTCTATCTTTCCTTCTCACCCTCCCTCACCTTCGCTTCTCTTATATAGGCAGCACAATTTAAAAATAATTGATTGCGCGGGTGGTGGTAATAATTCTTGAAATCAAGTTTGCAAGCTTGAAGTAAACACCAATCCCATTGTATTTAGCCAGTCGTCGAAAAACATAACAAAACTACCGCCAGTCGCAACGCACTGACGCGTTTCGATCTTCCACGATCAGCAACAGAGTACTACGGCACACTGACTATCGAGGATCATCCCGCATTGAATATATTTGGAAATCAAAGTTAGATATGCGGCTCTCACCTCTAGCAGTCTCGCATACAGTCTCGATAATCAGTTTGCCATCGTACTCTGATGATGAAAATGGAAGGTCAAAACGCATCAGTGCGTTGCGGCTGCCGGTAGTTTTATTATGTTTTTCGACGATTGGTTAAATACAATGGGATTGGTGTTTACTTCAAGCTCGCAAACCTGATTTAAAGAATTGTTACCACCACCCGTGCAATCGATTATTGTTAAATTGTATTGCCTATATATGTATATGTGGCGAAAACTAAAACCAGTTAACGTTAGTGACTGCATAGAAATCGTGCAGCCGACATTTCCAGTCAAGTACAATGTATGCGAGACTGCTAGATGTGAGGGCCACATATCTAAATTTGATTTCCATATATATTCAATGCGGTTTGATCCTCGATAGTCAGTTTGCCGTCGTACTCTGATGATGATCAAGGAAGGTCGAAACGCGTCAGTGCGTTGCGGTTGGCGGTAGTTTTGTTATGTTGTTCGACGACTGGTTAAATACAATGGGATTGGTGTCTACTTCGCTTCTCTTAGTTTGTTTCTCTCGCTCCCTTTTTCTCATTCCTTCATCCTTTCTTTATTGCTCACTCCCCTTTTTTATTGCACTCTTTACACCTAATCATTCACGTTCTCCATTTCATTCTCTCTCTGGCTTTCTCTTCTTATATTTCGCAGATGCTTTCAATTTTTATTTTCTATCTCATCATCTCTATCTCTTATCGTTTTTCTTCCATTTTCTTTCTATCTTTCTCTTTATCTCTCTTTTCCGCGTTTCTCTCTTTTCATATTTATCTTTTCCGTTTACCCTATCTCTCTCTCTGTGTTATTCGTCGTGTGCCGCTTAGTTCAAAGTAGAGACAATCCTTTAAACGATTGAATTGTGTATGTATCTTAATTATAATTAACAAACGACCGGTCATACAATCATTTTTAGCAACGTAACTACCTTTCCTCAAGCAGTCTATAATTGTTTCACAAATACAAGTTGTATTGGAGTTCCGTTTAATCACAGATCTATGGATCATACTAAATGTGAATTTTAAAATTTATCGCGCATTTACATTTTTTTTCATTTACCATTACATCCAAGACTTTGATGCATAACAGCTTCTTATTTCAGTTCATTAAAAGAGAAGTGTATCGAAGTTCACTATATAACGCGAACATCATTCCTGCTTGTGTGTGACATAATTAACTAATTTAATTAACTGCACTTGTACGTTAATATAAGTGTAACTAAATTGATCTATTTCAATTCTTAGTTGTAAACTTGCAGTTAACTGTATTTAATTGATTGCCTAACAGGCCTAAACAACCAAACACACATACACAAAGGCATTGCGTAAGCTGGTCTAGTGAATCGGAAAATCGTACTGTTAGACCACTTCAATTTAACTTGCATAAGATTTAAAATGCAGACACACGCATGAATTCATGACGCACACTTGTCCAGTTTAAAGTCCTTATGAATGCGTTTAAACAAAATTTACCACTTAGAGTAATAATTGGCGCTTAACCAATATTCCTTTAATTGACGAAATTTTTGGTGCGATGAGCTTACCATTGAAAAAAGCATTCGGAACGCAATCATTGATTGTTTAACTGCATTAATTATATATATATATATATAGGCATCCACGCACAGACTACACCAGTTTATACATAATTTATCTACCAACTTCTTTGTCTACTTAAAAATTTTGCCGCTGATTGCCTTTCGATGAGCATAACATATTTTCTTATCTTGCTTTAAAGAACGCTGTGAAATTTGCCTGTGTTCCGCCATTGCGGACAAATTTTCCAGCTTGACAGCTTTGTTTGGTCTAAAACGCTCTTGGAATCGCTTACTTTGTACTCACTCATTCCTACAGTTTCACGATAAAATTAACTTCTGTGTATAGTTGCCTGAGGATGGTACTGTAAATTATGCACCGAAACGTCGCCAGTAAATAAAGATGTGATAGAACCACATTTCCATTGGTTAGTATGAACGATGTTGAAGCCTTTGGAAGAAAGGGACGAATACAAACCCAGCCCGATCGAAGACAAAAAGGAAATGGAAATTGTGATCAATCGGATCTTTGTAAAACTGTTAGTGCAAAGCTACAACCCGTGTACGCAAAACGCGCCATTGGAAAATATGAAGCTGGCAGTCCGCAATCAAATTTCAAAAAATGATAAAATTATGTTTTAATACACAATTTTTATCTCAATTTAATTGACTAAAACAGATATGGCTGAACTAAATTTAATTCATTAGAATAAAATAGGTTCAGTTTACAGACATGGAACTTTCTGCTTAAAGCAAGTATAGTTTATAAAATATTTAGAACCAACTAATCTTGTTGGTGATCACAGAAACAAAATTATTTTTAAAATGGAAGCCTCATAACGTTCTCTTCTTACCGAGCACAAATAACTTACATGCTGATGTAGGAAGGCCTTGAGTATTTGTTCTTCGCGAAATATCATCTTTAGTTAATTGATTCATACCGCGAGCATGGCATCCAGTACTCAACAATTTTTTGTCCACATTTTCAGCAGATAAAAAGGATGTACCAATACCACCCATGCCCGAAACGTTGACCGAGGGCATCTGACGAGATGAAATATCTCGAGCATCACCCGAGGAAAACTGGCGGTTGCGAAAGCCCGAATCGATTTCACTGCCACTTATTAAAACGTTGTTGTTCACTACAAGTCCAGTTGCGACGAAATTAGAACGTAAGGATTTGCCAATTGTGCCAAACGGCAATCGTGCCAAACGGCATCGCTCCTCTTCGATCTCCATATCTTGAACATCAGTTAGTGATCCTGGTGCAGTATAGTCATAGAGACTATTAGAATCATCCTAAAAGAGCAATTTAATTAATCAAGAGTGAATCCGTTAATTTTAAGCTTTCGTTTTTACTGTGAACATATATATATATATATATATATATATATATATATATATATATATGTAAGAATAAAATGAAATTAGAAACTATCAATATATATATATATATATATATATATATATATATATATATATATGACACAAACGGATGTTCGGTAGTCTCAATCTTCCTGTAAATTAATTTTACCACTTGCGCCTTTAATATTTAGGTTGCTGCCCCCTTTAGAAGTAAAACTAAAATCGATCATAAGATAATTACTTCGCGTATTATCAAATAAACATATAATTTGACAATGCCAGAATATTAACAAATTTATTACGAGACGTTACAGCAATATACAGGCAAAATACGTAGGTCCAGTTGAATCCCAATAACAATTAACAAGCTCCATAACTTTAAACATGTTTCAAAATTCCATTTAAAATTGTCACAGTAATTTTTATATATATATATATATATATATATATGTATGTATATATATATATATATATATATATATATATATATTATGTGTAGAATTAATAAATGTTAAATTACAGTTCCTGCTTCTACAAAATATACTTCTGAGGCGGTTGATATTCATGTTGACGCCACGGTACCCTTTATAATCAGGTTGTGCCGTAACTGTAATTGGACCTGAAGTTAGAAAGAAATGAACCAACAAATCACAACAACATTTATCGCATAATTTGTTTGAGAACCGGCCTGTCACTTTCAGGAAAATCAAATATTACAGAGAATATATTTGAAACACAGAACAGCCGATTTTCTAAAATTATCACATTCATAAAAAGAAGTCTGAAAAATTATTATACGTAGGACAACAAGCAACCGACCAAAACATTAAGAAGTCCCACCAGCCTGATATTTGCCTTTTTGCATAGGATTGTTTTGTTCAACTTTTCCTACTCTTCCTTTTGCGAAAGAAGTATCACTCGCTAATTTAAAATTCTTCTCGATATTTCCATCCACCGTTCGTCTAGTTAAAAATATGTGCTCCTCCTTTTAACGGCACTGAAAATTCAAGACCACCAGCTAAATGAGAATTTTATTATAATTTATGTACGTTAAAGTTTATATCAGTCAGTGTAAAACATAGCTGCTCCATTGCGTATATTTTTAACTAAATACAACAACCAAAACTCACAAACTAGCACATACACATGCACTGTAGAGTTGAAATTCTGTATCGATTACATTAAAGATATCTATTATATTTGAGACCTACTGTAGAAGTTCATGTGAATAGTAATCACTTAAAATGCTTCGCATATAGCATACCAGAAAACGAGTAATATTAAGTGACAAACTATTAGTCCGCATATCATTCACAATACTAATATATCAGGATGTGAATAGAGCTAACGATAACAAAAATATCTCGTATAGGATGAAGTGAGATAACAAAAAACAAAATCTGTGATTCTTTAAATCAAGTTTGCGAACTTGAAGTAAACACCAACCCCATTGTATTTAACCAGTCGTCGAACAACATAACAAAACTACTGCCAGTCGCAACGCACTTATGTCGTTCGACGACTGGTTAAATACAATGGGATTGGTGTTAACTTAAAGCTCGCAAACTTGATTTCAAGAATTGTTACCACCACCCGCACAATCAATTATTTTTATATTTTGCTGCTTATATGTATATAGCAATAGCTGCAAACAGGATATCGATCATCATCGAAATTTCAAAAATGCCAGAATTTATGGTAGTTTTGTTATGTTCTGCGATGACTGGATAAATACAATGGGACTGGTGTTTACTTCAAGCTCGCAAACTTGATTTAAAGAAGTGGGTATTTACTATAATCAAGGTTGCGATCTTGACATAAACACTTAACGCTTTAAGTGCATACATTTGTCAGTGTGAACTAAGAAATGTATAGTGTGGAAAAGGCAATAAATCAAGTAAACCGGATTCATCCTTAATGGGAACTCATAACGTACTGTCCAGAAATTGCCGTGACCAAGGTAATTAAAACATGAAACGAAAAAAGCTTACTTCTGTATTTAACTATCTTGCACACTCTTGTTGACAGGCATACTTTTATACTTTAACGTAACATCATAAGTTTCTAAAATCGAATAAGTTTCACAAACATGTACCGTTGCCATACAAAACAAACAATGACATTAATATTAGTTCATATTTAAGAAAGAACAAATAGTTTTAATAAAATCATGGCTTACCACATGTGTAGCGATCAACCATAAATGGCGAAACGTAGTTTATTCTTCAAAATTTGGATAGTCAAAACAACCATTTGTCGATCATTCGTGTACAAACTAAGACTGGTTTAATTGAACAAGTTCCAAAGCCGATGGTTTAAATAATAATTACATAAATGCTAATAGCTGCCATGTATTTTCATGTTATATTTCGCTAGGCCTGACGTATCATTTATTAGCCCGTAAAGAATAAGAAGACATACACTAACACAAACACGCTTAAGTTATAAGTTAAAAAATTCAAGACTAAGGACATAGTAAGATATAGGATGTTGAAGATAAAAGTGTCACAGACGTTAATTCGGCCCACGGCACGCGAACTTTATTTTACTGTTTTTTAATCTATGAAATATCACAATGTGGACAGTAGAAATCTGTATCGGCAATGAACTTTGAAGTAAAATACAAAAATCATGAAAATAACAGGTAGACAAATTAGATGTGTGAATTCTGGTGTTACGAATTACGGACCCAGTTTTGCTCAACGAGACAGAATAGCATGACTTTTCTGAACAAGTCGAGTGGATTTCCGACAAAGTGGTTTAGCCACGTCACTACGATGGTTAAAGCTTTAGCATGCACGTGAGTATGAATGTTCCACCATATTCATCTCAACCAATATCACACAAAGCCTAAGGTTTCAATTAATCACTATTGGTTTCAACTGAAACCGTAAAATTCATAAAGGACAATGTCTATTGCTACATTTTTAAGTTAATGCTCCTAGTATGGTAAAAAAAATGCGGTTAAGCTCGAAATGAATCTTTATGGAGGAATGGTATAAATCTTAAGCATAAATCCATTGCGTAAACCTTACAAGCATAAATTCTCCATGAATAATCAGGAAATAGCACAGAAACTACTAAGAGGATAAAGTAATATTTCATAATTTTAAGTGTTTCGCACCAGTTGACTGGTTAAAATGAGGCATCAGAAAGAGAACCTGCACACATACGCAGAACAACTGTCAAATGAGTCTCATTTAATGCTAGTATAGAAAGTTGAAATAATTTTTTAAGACGCCTACAGGCGTCATTGTACCCCATAATTGTGACCTGACTGTATAGATGAGTTGAATGTATTCAGCAAATAAGCATTCTTGCCATGTGTGTGCATAAAAAGACAACAACAATTGCATAAATCTCAAATTTAGTTCATTTTGACTGATCTAAACTACAGAATAAGAGCAACTGACCTGAATCATGGAACAGCTGTCGAAATTTGCCACGACATCATTTTCATCATAGATCACATCACTTATCTTGGGTTCACGAAGGACCTTTGGTACTGGCGGCATGCACATCGTACTCACTGTAAAGCATAAAATTCAACATTTATTATCGGAGCAGCGAATAGACGGTTGGAACACTGCACGACAAGACTATCAACCCATTTATTTAAATCAAGTTTGCGAGCGTGATATAAACACAAATATTATTATAATTAACCAGTCGCAAAACGTAGTAAAAATACAGTCAGTCACACGTATTGACGCATTTCGACTCACCATGATCATCGTCAGAGCAAAACGGCAAACTGCCTAGCAGAGATCAATCCGAAATGCATACAGAAGGAAAGCAGAATTCGATATGCTGCTCTCCCTCTCTAGTGGTCTCGCAAGCATTGTACTAGACTGGAAATGTCGACTGTACAATGTTGATACAGTCACGAGCGTTGCTTTCATTATATATGCGCAACAGGTTTGATCCTCGCTAAGTCAGTTGGTCGTTGTGCTCTGATGATGATCATAGAGGGTCGAATCGCATCAGTACATGTAACTCAAAGTAGTTTTGTTACGTTTTGCGACTGGTTAGAAACACTGTTATTGGTGCTTCTACTAAGATCACAAACTTTTTAAAAAAATTGTTTTCACCACTAGTCCAATCACGGATTGTTAAAATGTCAAAAATATATCAAGACAGCTCTGGTGGATGACTAGAACAACAAAAGAGGTAGACTGATAATCTCTTCATCGTCATCATGCCCAGCCATACAAAAGACAAAAGTGACCAAAGTTTCACTGCCATATAACCATAAGAAGCGGATAAAATATATAAGTAACAATAGAAATAATAATTTAAACAACTTATTAGTGAGATTTACGAGAGCATAGAGATATTTATCAAGATATTCACAGAAATGAGGTAAATTGAGCTTCTCCACAACACCATTATGGGCCAAGTCAGCACTGTACAGTTTCCTTTGGTGAAGCTACTGCATCACTTTATAACAAACCAAAACTCGCAACTAATCGGCCCTATTAAGAAAAGAAAGTTATGGACATCTGTAACAAGATCGCCACTGACCTCGAAATTGCTAAGGGTTTATAACCCAGAGCTATGATGCGCACGTGGACCCCATTCTGTCAATCTCGTGGCTGGACACAAATAGAAGTTTTATAGATCATTTTATCATGCCGCAACTTTAGTTGGAAGAAAATGCCCGAATCTGGCGGAAAATAAGGTTCAATCGAGGAGCCTAGTTAATTTATCATATTTGTGCACGTTCTTCAGGATATCACAGTGCAAGACATAAATCTCAACTTAGTAAAATATTAATATATACAGCCAATTTTGAAAAGCAATGGGATTGTTTTGAATTAAATACGTGTATTATACAAATATTCCCACTCCATCTTCATTGTCGATAAATATTAAGGTATAGTTTCAGGCTCTTCGGAAACCCTTTTCGGAAAACATTATTTTACTTTATAAGTGCTTATATGCATGAAAAAATGGTAGGTTATGATTCTGCTATGGTAAACCAGAACAAGCATTATTTGCGGCAAATCGTGGCCGTTACATTCTTTGACAGAAGAAACATTTTGTACATTTTTAAATAATTTAATTGGCATATTAAAAAGTAGTAATCATTACGTAGAAAGCTTGGTTAAAATGAAGTATTCATTGTTGAACTTGACATTCGCTTCGTACGCTAAAATACGAAAGAACAGTACATGTTCTTCATTTCTAAACAATTTTACGAAACATGACATACAAGAAATCTGGCTTCAGTTTCAACCATTTTCGCGGGGATTAAGATGAGAATACGCTGTTTCATGTAGATGTATTTGACATTTGTAAATCGAACTGTTGAACAACCGCCACTTCGCATAAGCTGTGTTTGAACAGATACGATATCATAAGGCCTTTTTTTATTGCCTGCACTTAACACAACTATGCTGTTGTATCACATGATCAAGCTAACTGAATGAATAAAGCAGTTGTTCCAATGGCGAATACTTTAAGGAATTTGAGTTTGAAGTTATAACTATCTACAAGACTTTTGTATGAGACTCAGTGCTAGCCCTGGCTAATACCTACGAGTGGGAATTCTCAATTTATGTGAAATTTAGCATATCTTGAAATCCATTGTGTTGATATATATATATATATAGTGAGTTGGCTTTGAAGTCGCATTGTCAAGTCTTTTATATGAAGTTAGCTCCACTACTGCTGGTATGCACCTTTATATGGGAGATTTACCGTCAAAGTGTCCAACATTCCTCGCCTAAATATATAGGAGGTATAGGGAATAATACTGACTCTTACTAAAGAGTCGCCAGTAAGCACGAAACGAATATGAACATGAGATTATACCTTCCGTTCATGCTGACTTTGGTTTATACTTCTGGTCATATTTGAAATAATTTGTTACTGAGTGCGCAACTCTTGAAACAGTATTGCATATATATTAGTTCTCTGCAACAAACAGTATCTAACTATCTACTAGACACACGAATGAGCCTAATTGCTAGGCCTGGCTAATATCGAAGAGTGGCTAAGTAAAGACAACACCACTGTCCTGCAAACTGATTATCTCTAAAATCAAAATCCTTCGAAGCAAGAGTTCTATGATTATTTGAAGTATTCAATCGGCTAGTTTGGCTAACGAATTACCTGGCATGTTTCTTCATAGTTCGTTGCATTATAATGATGCTGTAAACGCGATGTAAATGTCTTATACCAGACAGACAGATGAAGAAATGCAAGAATAGTGTAGTCGCCATCCAAAATTATGAACGAGCAGACTAGTGCTCATTTTTAGCCCATAAAGCTATGAATTCTATGATTGTGTGCTACTGAAGCACAATTAAACTATGCTGATGTAATGCTGTGTAGTAGTAATAATATTGGTTGTAGCAGTAGCAGTGGTAGTAGTAGTAGCAGCAATATTATTATTAGTAGTAGTAGTAGCTTTATTATTATTATTATTATAAGTAGTAGAAGTAGCAACAACAAAGGTAGTGTTATTATTAATATTGGTAGTATTAGTATTAGTAGTAGTAGTAGTAGTAGTAGTAGTAGTAGTAGTAGCATAAGTAAGAGTAGCATCAGTAGCAGTAGCACTAGTAGTAGTAGTAGTGTTAGTAGAGGTAGTTTCAGTAGTATGGTCTCGCAGGCTCTGTCGTTGTATATAGACATTGCACTTTAATGGTTGCTCTGCACTATACATGAAACTATAGTCTAAATGTCACAAAACGGACCCGAAACATTTTTAGTAAGTTAGCGGACAAACTCTTCTGATAATCTCAGCTTTTTCAAGTATGTTATTTAATGCCGGATTAATAAGAAACACACCGACTCATTAACTTCCATTTAAAAGTCTGTAATGAGGTTTAAAGATTTAAAGTTTGAAATGAACCTCAGTTGTTCTGCTTGTAAAAATAATAATCTGAAGCTCGTTTTTAGGGTAAATATATTATTACTATGCAATTTATTTTCAATAAATATTCAATGGTATAACTAGTTAATAATTTACAATAAAGTTTTATTATTGTCATGTTACTATTTAAAATTTATCAGGTCTATGCGTGCCTTTAAGAGACGGTGTGAAGCAATGTGTGGTTTTGAGTGGTAATGTTAGTTGATCGCTGTATTGTGTCGTAAATACGTTTTCCATTTAAATATGGTATATTATGTATTTCGAGACCTTTTATTAAAGTAAATATATTTTAAATAAATCACAGCGGTTTCACCAGTTGAAAATGGTATACAAAAATTAGGCATCGCTCTCATAGTGAATTTTCACCCTTCGTGTGTACAGGATTTTGTTAATAAGAGAACACAAATGCGAGTCGTACTCACACTTTTGATAGGTTTGCATTGGCCGCCATTCTCCAAGTTGAGTGTACTGAATGTTTCCAGTTTGCTTCTCATCTGATGCAATTGGTGGTCCAAATACGCTGTTCTGCGATGAAGAACCGCCTAATCTGTTAGCGGCGTCACGATGTGGCGTTTGACTTCTAAATTAAGAATTTAGACCGAAAAGCGGCAACAGTTATTGCAAGAAAACATTAATTTTCGTTTGCTTTTTAGAAATACCGGAAGTTACTTTAACAGTCACGTGGTTTTATAGTATCTATTCACAAGTTAACATTCTATTAGACAAGCATACGTTACGCGCGTGGTGATAATTTTTCTTAAAATGAAGCTTGAGATATTCAAATAAGCACCTATCCAATTGTATCTGACCATTCACGCAACATAAAACCGCCATTACTCACACCTACTGACGCCTTTCAATTTTAATTAAATAATTGTTATAACCACCCGCGCAATAAATGATTCCGCAATTAAATAACATATACATGTATCGAAGGAAGCATAAACTTAAGGTTCGTGACTGCATAGAAATTGTGCAGCCAAAATTTCCAACCAAGTATAACGTGTAGAAGCCTACTAGGAATGAAAGCCGCAAATATGATTTTCTACAATTTATATATGAATTGCGGATGATCCTCATCAGTCAATTTGTCGTCGAGCTCTGATGATAATCAGGCAAAGTTGAAACGCGTCAGAATGTGTGACTAAACGTAATTTTACGACTGGTCTTGCAACTGGCTAGGCACGATGGGAATGATGTTTAACTGAAGCTCGAGCACTTGTATCTGATAATATTTCTTTAGCTTTTTGTATATTGAAAGGATACTGCGAATTTAGCTTAAGGCTCGCATTCCAAAATAATTATATATTTTTTTGTTCCGCATATATATATATATATATATATATATATATATATATATATATATATATATATATTGTGTTTGGATGTGTCTGTGGACTGAATATTACACATTATCTTTTCAGAAAAAACTTTTAATGACAAAATGAAATTTTATACTCCTCTATTTGGAAAGTACTCAATTACAGATTTCAATTTTTAAGTTGAATAAATTCTTTGTATTCATTTTATCAAGTGATTGAAAGTTGTACAATTAAACAATCATTGAATGCAAGGGTGGTGATAACATTTCTTTAAATCAAGCTCGTAAGCATGATTGAGAGTTAATCTGGAAAATAAAGTTTATTTCTATTTATATTGGTGTTTATTGTACGTTGATTTGTGGTGTAGTGGGGTTTGTAGTGCTGGGTAGGAGTAATTATTATTGTATCATTAATTAATGTATCATTACTCTTGTAATCGAGGTTGCGATCTTGATATAAGCACCTGATCCATAAAATTAATTGTACATGTCAGCATAAACAAAGAATTGTAAAGTAGTAAATAATTATTTGTGTAGACCGTTTCTGTCCTTATTTGGAACTTGACCATGTAATGACCATATTTTGGCCGCACAGAGCTCTTCGAACCCCAAGAGCGTTCATAGCATGGAATTCATGTCGAATCCACTGACACAATTTTGCCGCACTGTTAGATCCCGCTTTAGATTTGCCCAGGTTCGTGCCCTATCCGTAGCAAATTCTGGCCAGTACACAAGTTCCCAGTAAGGACGAAACCGGTCTACTGGATGAATTGCCTTTCGTCCACTACACAATTTTTGGGTTTATACTCGGGACATATAAGTAATTGTATTAGCTTGGGATAGTTATAGTAAGTAGCTGATATGATTACCGCCGGGAATAGGCTCGGATTTACTTGAGAAATAATTGATGGACAAATAAAAAAGACAATAAATAAAAGTTTGACACCAATGTGTTTGGCTGAAAATCCACAACTGATTAAAAACGAGTATACAAATAATTTTTCTTGTCTGCAAGCCAGACGTAGCTTATGGATTATCTTCCCTCCGATGGCAAAATACATAATAGATTTAAAATTTTCTTGTGAAACTAGGTTTATCAATATTACCTGATGTGTTGTGACTGACATAAAATTATTGCCAATTCAATGATTTTTTGAAATGTTGAATATACCTTTGATGATATCCTTCCTCATTCCGCAACTCATAAAAAAGTACTAAGGAAAAACGAATAAAGTAAGCATGGTTTAATGGTTAACGAAAGCATCATACTTGCGTTATTAGTATGTTCCTAAGAATTTCGTGATGAAGAATTGACTGAGGAGGGAAATCGACAAAAGTATATGAAATAGTTCCAAAAACAGTGAACTGGGAACAATCCTATATTAGTTACAACATAGATAAGGTAAATTAAATAACATACTGATTGTGCAATACACAGTGCACTTATGCACGACAATAACATGCACACATACATGCAACACGTGGATCTTTTGATATAAAATGAGTGTAATACAATTTTGGTATTGGCTTTTCCTCTTAAAGAAAAACTAATAAACAGACAGATCACATGAACTGTGGACATGAATACATCTGATAACTATTTACTCCTCACAAGATATATAAATCGAGAACCAGATATACGTGTGTCAAGGAAAAAATTAGAAAAGATCGGGTTAAATTATATTTCAGTCAGCATTATGGTTTATGAGTGCTTCTTAAAGCAGACTTACTGATTTAGTCGAATCGGTGCATTCCACTGATTTCCACTTTTGTCTCGATGGCCTATATGACAAAATGTATCCTCCATTACGACGATTTCTTCATCCACTCCTATAAATAGCACAAAGCAATGCACAAATGAGTTATTCTGTGAGAATAAATGAAATCAGTGTTTTCAAAATGGCAGTTACTTTTCAACGGTAGCCTATTATTACATTTCAGGGACTCAATTATTAGCTCACAACAGCCTCGTTATATAATAATTAATTTACAGAATATAAAACAAAAGGCTATTTTGAGTTTCATGCTTCATATTACATTTGATTTAAACAACCTGTTGCCCTACACAAAAATGCAACTTGTTTAATTGCAGCTGAACCCAATGGAGAGTTAGCCGACTTCAAGAACGCAACCATTAATTTTTCTTTGAATAGAGCGTAAAGGTGTCGGCAACCACCGACAACTCGACGCAACATTGCATTTCTATTGTGAATATGGTCTTAAATAGAGTTCGGAAAATCCATGTAATAGTTCTGTCTGCTTACGAAGTTTCATGCTTAAAACAGGCAAGCTTACTCTCAACACGATGTCACTATGATTGGATGGTTGAGTCACCCGGCCGCTCAGTGGTTATAGCACCAGACTCCGAAGCAGATGTGCCAAAGTTCGATCCCTGTTTGCGGCAAATTCTGGAAAGTATGCAGAGTTCCCAAATAAAGCCGAAATCGGTTTACTGGATGAATTTACATTCTAAATTATAGAATGCTTAGTTCATACTGACAAATATATGTATGTAATGGGATTGATGTTAATATTAAGATGTCACATTTGTTTCAAAGCATTCTTATCATCGCCCGCGCAACTAATGGTCGTTTGAGAATCATGACTTAATTTAAGGTTATTCTGCTGTAAAGCACCAGTTTATTATGCTGAGGTGATGCTGTTCATAATGTTGATACTGGTGATGATGAGGTACTACCCAAATATGCAACTAAATAGAGTTGAGCATTGGACATTGCGTGCCTAGTGTGAAGTTGGTTCAAAGAGAACCAGAAGGATATTCAAGAATCAATCGAACAAAATATATGATCTCATGTGCACATCTGTTTCTGAATTTACTTGGCGACTCAAGAGCAGGAGTTGGTAATGATGCTAAAGCCCGCACAATGTTTGATAAATAATATGGGAAATAGAACAGTGCAATCAACTGCACGAATTTGTATTCAAGCAGCAGAAAAGTCAGCTTCAAATAAATTGTTTAGCAGTGCGACTTCAAAGCCAACTCACTTTATATATCACGTATACAACCTGTAAACGGTACAAATACAATGATTTTGATGATAAAGTAAACTACACAAGAATCAAGAACTGGAAATTAACTAAACGGTGAAGCATAATTGGTAGGTGGCAATGGGTGCTTAAGAACAAATTTTATATTGAAATCGGGTATTTAATATTTCAGTATAAAATCTATTCTTCAAAACGGCCTAGATCAAGAGGTCGGGAAAATTGATTGCAGTGATATTTACACACGGAGTAACATCTTTTTTAAATCTTAGAAGTTGTTACTGAAATAAAAAAACGATCAATCACCTGGCCAGTAAGTAATATCACAAATGAAACTGCAATAAGAAGCTGTATTCAATTACTTACTTCTAACAATAGCCCTGGGAAACCAACCAATTTCACCCGTACGACGGTTCTGTCCACGCCACCAGAAACGCTGTGGTCTACCCTCCAAAACAATGATCACGTCGAATGGCTCTACGCCCAAGCAGTCAGCATCATCAAAGTTTTCGTATGCAACAACGTCAAATGGTCGAATCTATTATGTTTATTGAAAAAACCCATAAAAAGACAATTTCTATTCAAAAGTGTAAAAGTATTTCAAAACATGATAAAGATCCGATTGATCCCCATTTCCAAGCACGCATCGAGTTCCTCTTCGTAGTGGCTGGATGCTGATTTGTCCGATTCTTTCGAAGGATTCAACAGCGTTCATACTAACAACTGGAAATTAGGAACGATCTAATTTACAGTGGTTAGTATGAACGCTGTTGAATCCTTCGGAGGAAAGGGACAAATCAGCACTCAGCCACCACAAAGACGAACTCGATAAGGTAAAATTTGGGAAAAGAAAGATCAATCGGATCTTTGCGAAAGCGATAGTGCAAATCTACTGCCCACGAAAGAAAACCGTGGATACTCCAAATGTGACGATCGCATTGCGCAATCATTCAAAAAATACAAGACCCGTTTAAAAACTACCTCCAGTTAAGCTTAAAAAGCCAAACCAAGTAGCATCAACTGGGTAAAATTGTACGAATAGTGCATGTCAAGGTGTCACTTGTTTATTAATTTTGTGCTTCTTGCTATGCTATAATTGATTAGGTTGATCTGCGTATTGCCTACATGTGTTTGGTTATATTTAGCTCAGAGTTTTGTCTCTACCTTGTATGCTTTACAAGGTTGAAATAATCGTTTGATTACTTTATCATTAACATCATCATCATCATCATCATCATCATTAGCACTATCATCATCACGAACAACAATACAAAAGCAATTAGTAACTGATGTTTGACTGTCGCCTAACCATGAGAAGATAAAAAAGTAAGTTAAAAAAGAACAATTTTTCGAGAAACAAAAATATAGTAGTAATAAAAAATAATAAATTAGGCAAATAATACAATAAATGATGGGGATTTATGAGGGAGAGATTTTCGTTAATAAGTATATTTACCAAGGTAGCATCCAGAAATTATTCAACCACGACATACTCAAATCACCTTTATGGCCAAGTAAGCCTTCGGCAAGGCGCCATCGGCATTTTTATGAACAGTTGCTGACGTGTTGCGTCACACTTCTCGATCATGTGTGTAGCTAAATCTAATGAGGAAATGCACTTATTCTTGTCATACTGCACCAGAATTTCGTGAAATCGAACCAGAATTGTCGTTTTTGCTGTTATTGACACTCATTTCAGAACAATTGTTTGAAGCATGCATTGCCTTTCTTAAATTATTCGATGAAAAATCGGAAACATGAATCGAAGCCTGAACAAGCAAAAAATACACTTTTACAACAGCCGTCTCACGTGATTTTCTTTTAAATAAAAGGATATGCTTCATTCAAGCACTAATTTGTTATTTTTTCAGCTTTACACTAAATAACTTAATTGAAAATAGTACATGATTCTTTACTTTATTTCATATGCATATTAGGCTCCAATAGGTAACTGGTATTTGTTGCGCTGACAGATGTAAAACTTTAGTAAGCATTATTAGTTGTAAATATTCAACCAAACAGCACATTAACACGAATGTAGTAACTTTACACATTGAGAAATCTTTTCAGACACCAGGTCCTTCTTTTGTGAAGCAACGTGTTCAAATCCATTTTATTCTGTTTTACTCCAAATATATCGGCGTCCCGGTGCGGACGTTTTTTTAAACGGCAAGCTCATCGCACCAAAACAGTTGCCAATTGTTAAGCGATAGTAAATTTCCTCTGAACGGCTCCCTTTTTACTTACTGGTAGATCTCGTAAATATGACGACTTTTCACTAGATAAACGTACGTCATGTATGTGTGTGAATGCGTCTGCACGTGTTCTCTAATCCAAATGAAACTACAGTGATCCAATAACACATACTGACGATGGAATAGAAAAGCGCACGCCATGCCTCTGCATGAGTGTGCTTGGTTTGGACAGAGAAAAAGTCAGATATATAAAGTGAACTGCACGTGTACGTTGAAACATGTGAATCTAAGATAATTAATGTCAATTCGTCTTTGAACATGTCAGACACGGTTTTACACTGACTTTATTAAATGAAATATTTACGAGTAATATTGGGACAGGACAAGATAATGTAAATAAACCGGTTGAAAGATCCTGTCAGCGTAAATAAAGAGCTGGCAAAATAATAAACATAATTAAGATAAAAAGAGAATTAGAAAACTACCTACTGAAAGAAAGATTATCGTAACATTATAAAGAAATGTGACATTTAACGTGACGTGATATAAATAAGTGTTACAACTTATAAGGCAACTAAGGTGAAAGATACAGTAAAAAAGGAAGTAATCACGGACGAAGTTAAAAGCTAATTCTAAAATTAATTAATAGATCATCAGTCGCACGTATTTAAGTCTTTACAACTTCCATGATTATTGACAGAACAAGATGGCAAATTGATTAAAGACAATCAAACCGCACAAGAATTGTAATTTATGGAAAATCATATATGCGACTTTCACTCTACATAGTCGGCTGCACAATTTCTATGGTATCATCAAACATTAATATTTTAAAGCCTTTCGCTATATATATATATATATATATATATATATATATATATATATATATATATATATATATACTTTAATATAAACCATAATGTCTTCGAATATTAATAGTAACTTTGTTATTGGGAAGAAAATCATTACTTATAATGAAAGTTAGATACTGTCGGTTGCGGAGAACCAATATATATGCAAGTATGTACGATGTTGCGAACCTAGAAACAGCATTATTTCAAAGTGACCAGAAGGATAATCCAAAGACAGCATGAACAAAAAGTACAATCCTGCATGACATTCGTTTCTGTGCTTACTACACTTCATCAGTAGGAGCGGTATTACGCCCTTTTTAGCCACTATATATTTGGGTGAAGAATGTGTATCAATTAACAGGTTCTGTTAGTCTTTAAAGTATGCTTCTAAACAACGGTGATCGAATGTTCGTAAGCGTTTGTAATCATCAAACTCATATATTAAGTTCCATTTAAAGTATAATAAAACTGAACATGCAAATTCATTGTAAACACTACCTTTAAGACAGTGAAATACTCACTTTTTCTCCATAAATGGCGAAGGTTGGAGAAGGCTATTCTAGCTTTCGCGATTCGCAAACTCACCTCGTAAGACATTTCCAGAGTTATTGATAAAGCTGCCAAGGTATGTGAACCTGTCTACTACGTTTAGATCATCATTCTGCAGTCACAGAGTTGGCGTAAGTGGTAGATGATTCTATAAAAGTATCATAAATTTCGAGGGTGCCAATTTCATATCAGAAGACAAAACGACTGCTAATCTATTCAAAGTGTTCTGAGCAGAATCCTGATTGTTGAATAATAGTACGATATCGTCCGCATAGTCCAGATCGACTAATCTACCGCCCGGAATAACTTCCACACTTGCATCCCGAACGTATGGAAGTGTTCTTAATAATAGCATTAATTAAAAAATTAAACAAAAATGGGAAATGGACAGCCTTGCCAAACACCACTGCTGGTAGTAAAGTTGTGTTAATTCGTCATAGACCTTAACACGACCAGTTTTTTATGTAGACAGTGAGTTTCAGATTTACAAATTTGTTGGACACCGTTTTTTGACAGAATTGCGAATAAAAAACGGCGATTCGTTCAGTTTAGAAAGACGGCTTTTGTGTGACGGCGATATACGTCATGTTCAAGAACTTGTCTTAACGTAAAAATATGATCTATATAACTTCGTCCTGACAGGAATGTTAATTTTTATTTTTTAGTATATGATTCACGTGAAGTGCTAAGGCGGCGTAAGATAATTGAAGCAAATAATCTAGACGTGCCTGGAGTCAAGCTTATACCACGATGGTTATCACACGATGTAAGATTTTCATTTTTGAAGATAAGAATGATGGCCGACTCAGTCCAAGCAAATGGTACGGTCTCCTCATTCCACAAAGTACGACTTAGTTTCGTCAACGTTCAAGAAATAAGACCGCTAAGTTCCTCAAATAAGCTCGGAAGTAAATCATCATGGCATGCAGCTTTGCGACGTTTAAGAGATAGGATTGCATTTTTTATTTCTAACTGAGGGCTGTTCGAGAATAACGTTTCACACTGTTAATAATGGCAGAATTTCTGGGATCGGGACAGACGCAATCACCAAAGAAACCTGATCTTTGCAGTGTTCAGTCCACTTATCAAGACGACTTATTTTTCCGGTTATTAATTGGTTGTTACTACCATCTATAGTTTCGCTAACTTTTAACATTCTCGAACCTGTTGCGCAGAGAAGTTGAAACAGACATCCGCTATTACCTGATGCGAACGTTGCCTTCATCTCTTCGGTCTTCCAGGTACAAATGAATTCGAAATATAGCTTTAGACTACGATTAATTTGACGTCTTACAACTCTACTAGTATTAATATAAGCCGAGTTAGCTGGAATTTGGCGCCTTGTTTCGAGGAGCTCCAAAGATTAGACAGAGACCCAATGATTATTTCTACGGGAGCTTAAAATGCCATATACAGTAATACCAGCATTGTGTATAATGGAACTTATCTTCGTTTAATGTAATCTGAATTTCGTTAACAAGTTTAGTTAGGATTTTGACTACGGAATATCTTCAGTTATTTTTTGGTAGAAAGACGGAAAACGAGTTTGTTGCACCATTTGAGGTTTATTATTACTTATTTTTCCGGAAAACTTGAGTGCAAATCTAAAATCGATAAGTGCATGGTCCTGGGTGCAACCACGCCATCTATAACTAATTGCTAAATGATATATTTGAGTCCATCGCTATCCAAGGGCTGGAGGACGCCATCTGGTGCAACATCTTACACTACGTCTGAAGTTTGTGCTACTTAAGTATAATCTATGTTCCGCAAATCTATCCAAAAGTCGCTCACTATTATCCAGGCCATCGAGCCTAAAGTGTATCCTTCACCTAAATTAAATTCAGTGGTAATTAAGCGTTCAACTTGAGCATTCATGTCACCCATAATGAAGGCTACATCTGAGCTTCTTCTTCTAATTATTAAAGAGCCTAGGTAGGAGTGTGTCTCCTCATTACTTTCATCTGTGCTGCAATCGGTGAAAGCATATGCAGACACAACGAAAAGGCAGCGTTAATTGAGATTTCTGGCATAGTTTTTAGTAAATGTATTTAAGCGTGTCGCACAAAGTTGGTTATTTACAGGGATTCATTCAGTTAAACAAGCTAAAAACAATACCGACGTTCCATTTGATGGCTTTAGAAAACTTCGTTGACCTAGAGGTTCGAAGCCAATAACGTGTAGATAAGGATGGTTCACCCATTTCTGTAATGCTCGTTGGATCCTGCATTCGGGTTTCAGATACGCAACATATATCGAAATGAGACAATCGAAGATTGAGGAACCTGCAGTAGCCCGATTTTGCTTATCCACCCTGCACGAATCAGCAAAATGGTTGACCTTTTTATCCTGTGCGATGGTCGACGCAATATGAATTTATTATAGTTCGTATTTTTAAATGTTTATTTAAATTTCTCAGTGCTGTATTTCTTGTTTTTATTTACGCCGCAGTATTCTTGTGCAGGCAAATTGATAGCACTCGTAGGTTGGTAAAATCTTGAATCCTTTACATTTCCAGGTGCACCGATTTTTCGCCTTGATTGATGGGTTCTCACTTGTCCCTTCTATTTGAAGCCCTCCATCAGCTACTTATCTTAAAATGATGTTGTATAAAAGGTTTTTGAAATTGATCATGGAGTGCCAGCTTTTCATATTAATGCCGTGTTTTTGTACGCGGGCTTTAGTGACGCAATAGCATTACAAATCCGATTTGATCACAATTTGCATTTTTGCTTTTCGATTTGTTGGGTTTATTTCGAACTTTCTTTTCCAAGTTTTCAACACCATACTAACAAATGGAAATGCGGTTCCTTGAATAGAGATGTGGAGGAACCGCATTTCCATTGGTTAGTTTGAACGATGTTGAAGCTTTGAAGAAAGCGGTAAATACAAATCCAGCCCGACTGAAAAATAGAAATGGAAATTGTGATAAATCGGATCTTTGTGAAACTGTTAGTGCAAAGCTAAAACCGGCGTGCCCAAAACGCGGCATTGGGAAAATATGTTGCAGCATGATTTTCCAATCTTTTTTCCGAATTATCGACTATTTTCAGTCCCATCTTCTGTGGCCGACACTATACCCACAGGACATTTGCCAAAAGTTTTTTTCTTTCCTGTGAGTATGGTGTCAACCCTGAAGATGGGACTGGAAATGAAGTCAAAAGGCATAGCACAAACAAACGAAGAAAAACTCTTGACAAAATCCATCAAATGAGTAGTTAAAGTTTTTAACGTAAACATTTAGAAGAGGCAGGTAAATTAATGCAATCATTACTAACTGTATCTAATCGTCCTTCTAAATAAGCAAATGTAGGCCGTCTTGATGGATTCTCGTCCCAACACGCCAGCATCAGACTGTAAAGTCTAAATGGGCAGGCTTGACGAGGCCACGACAGACGTCTGCCACTTTTTAACGCATTCAGCAAGTCACTAGGACCAGTTATACTGCTTGATGGCATGGAGGAATTTTCGCCCGATGCAATGTTTTGAACTTCCTCGACAGCATCTGGGGATATTGTAGACGTTTTAGGCCGAGTGGGCCAGGGAGCAGCACCACCTGTCCAAATCTCCCAAATAGTTACCCCCCAACTCCATACGTCACTGGCCTGAGAGAACACATGATCGCGAATGCATTCGGGAGCACTCCTTTGGTATACAAAAATTTTTAAAAATTATGAAGTACGTTGTACAGGAATTTATTTAAAAACGTTAGGCTGATAAAGTATTTGAATTTATTCTGCAATGCCGCGTTTAGCGTACGCGGGTTGTAGCTTTGCACCAACAGTTTTACAAAGATCCAATTGATCACAATTTCCACGTATGAATCTGTTTTGTTCTTGATTGGGTTGCGTGTATTCTCTCAACTCCTCTTCGGCTAACATCGTTCATACTAACCATTGGAAATGCGGTCCTATACAATCTCTGTCTGAAACGCAGTTCCAATGGTTAGTATGAACGATGTTGAAGCCTTCGGAAGCAGCGGCGAATACACACCCAGCCCGATCAGATACAGACATGGAAATAGTGATCAATCGACTTTAGAAACTGTTGGTAAAGCAACCCGCGTACGCAAAACGTGCAATTCGTATAATGCGAAGCTGACACCCAGCAAAAATTCAAAAGATATTTTTGAACTTATGTCGATATTAAGAGAATAAGCTTAATTTACGAAAAATATAGAAACTAGCTTTGAATAAATGTTCAAATCGTGTATAGCTCTGCTTTTACAATTTCCCTTAAATTTGCACAACTTTTGAAGGAATATCAAGCAAGATTTAGAACACGCACTCGAAATGTAAGGTCATGAATACGGTAAAAATTATTTTGGCTAATCGTTAGGGAAATCATTCTTTTAAAGTTTGTCTGTCAATATATTGATCAACTGTCTTCAAAAACCGCACTCATTATGCTTCACAAACAACAAAGTGTAACAACACAAGATCAATATGAAAATTCGTTTCCAAACTTTTATACTTAGAGTAACGCATATCCATGTGCAGACAGTTGCTTAATTATTTGGCTGTCACCATAAAATTATTTTCCGGGAAAAATCAATATCGCGTCTATACGTACATTATGGTCTTTAACTGAGCTCACACACTATTCTAGTTTCGCAATGCATGTGAAAACAAACTGTTCAATAAAAACGAATGATCATTAGTTTAACTAAGCTAATTTCAAACCAATTAAGAAGACAACTGTAACCAGCCAACACACGGAAAAAAAGATTAAATAATATTTATAAACTATGAATAAAGTTATGCTAAAATAAAAATTATTAACTGAGGCATATTGTCTATGAAAAATGGGCAAAATAAATCGGATTGGAGAAAAAAAGCCTGATCGAAGTAAAATCGGACAAACAATTTATGGGTAATTTTCCAAATATGTATGTGAACCAGCACTTAGGACATATGCAGTCAAAAAAGGCAATTAATAAAGGTAAGTTGAACCAATTAATGGAACTTTTTTACTTAACAGGGTATTTGCTTTCTTAATCTCCTTCGATTTTTTCCCACTCTTCTGATTACTAAGGCAGATCGAAGGCAATTTATTACACAAATTGATAGTGCCTTTAATATATTAACTTGATATCCTATGGAATTATTTTTTATTTCAGATTTTCAACATTGACATAAATAAAAGTTACAAGTTTCTTGAATTACGCGGTAGATTTACAGTAATAAAATAAAAATCGTAGCATATACAAGAGGAAATACATCTTATAGATAAAACATTCATTGATTGAGCGATTAGTGATAACAATTCTTTAAATTAAGTTTGCGAGCTTGAAGTAAACACCAATCCCGTTGTATTTAACCAGTCGTCGAACAACACAGCAAAATGACCGTGAGCCACACGGACTGACGCGTTTTGACCTTCCATGATCACTATCAGAGTACGACAACAAACTGATTAGCGAGGATCTAACCACAATTTATACAATTCGCAAGCAAAACTAGATATGCGCCTCGCACTTCTAGTAGTCTTGCATACGTTTTACATGACTGGAGATGTCTGCTGCACATTTGATATGCGGTCGAGAACATTAACTGTTTGCAGCTTTCGCCACACACACACACATATATATATATATATATATATATATATATATATATATATTTATAGGTAAAACAATTAAACAATCATTGATTGCACGTGTGGTGGTAACTATCCATAAATCAAGTTTGCGAGCTTCAAGTAAACACCATTTTATAGATTATCTGTTTAACAACGGAGATAAGCTTGTTAGTCTAAAGCACCGATTTTAAGCGTGTACACGACTTTATTTATTAGGCCGAATAATAAAAGAATGCACTAAAGCAACGAAAAATGGAGCATTGTGTGTCTTGTGAAACTTATGTATTAGTCCAAATTTATGAAGCAACCATTTTTGCATGACGTTTCAGGTAGCATTACAATGAAACTTAACGATTTCTCTTTAGCAACAAATAAAACTGGCTAGCTGTCTAAAACGAATTGACATAATAATTGTAAAACGGTTTGACGGATGTGCTTTCCGTCGAATTTGGCTTCCGAAATACCCCGAGTAAAAATGAAGATAGTGGGCCGAACAAGGGCCAGGGAAATAAATTTACCGTACATGTTGCACATGATAATATTAGTGTTGGTATTGACGAGACATTTTTTTCCATTTTCGGTGATATAAAGAGTTTTACATAGATTTTTACTCAACAATTTCATTGGCTGACAAATACGGGCATTGCTTCTATGACTCTAATTAAAAGGAGTCGGTTTGATCATCGTACTTATAGCGAAAACACGTCATCGGTAGCACAAACAACCATTTCAACTTTGATCATAAACACAGTACTTATTAGCCAATCGATACATCAATTGATCACTTAAAGGACAATCACAGTTGTTATTTCAAATACGCTACGCATGGTTTGGCAGGGTGGCTTAGTGGTTAATCACAGACTTAGAAGAAAATACACCCAGGTTCGAGTCTTGTTTGCGATAAAATTCTGAACATAACTTAAAAAGTTCCCAATAACCACTCCAAATCTGTCACTATAAAACAGACATCACGCTATCTGGGGAAGTGATATAGAATTGACCATTTAAATAATTTAACAAACATAGGTTGCGCGGGCGGTAATAACAATTCGTAGCTGGAACTTTAGGTTCTTAAGAGATGCAACATATGCTCCACCTAAAGGAAAAGCTAACCAAAAACATATTAGTATACAGCTGATAAGTGTGTGTAGCGTGCGGTAGGGTGGCTCAGTAGTTAGAATAACAGACTTCGAAGTAGACGTGCCCTGGTTCAAGCCTTGTTCGCAGCAAACTAAGGAGATCACACGAAGAGATACCAGTAAGAACGAAACCGGTCTACTGGATCAATTTCCTGCTCTACATTATACAATGCTTAGTTTATACTGACAAATGTATGTGTATAATTGGACTGAGGCTTATTTTAAGATCACAGCCTCGACTAGTAAACATTTTATCATCGCCCGCGCAAACAAGATTGGTTTAATTAAATACTTTGCTAGTCATAATTTCATTCAGAGCAAGCGTTCCAGACGTGAAGGACAAGTTTCGGCTGCTGAAGAACACTGGCCACTGGCATCTGGGTAGATAGTGCTCATCAGCCTTGGTTGGCAGACTTTCTAGGAGAAGGAAAACTCCGAATACAAACCATCACTAGGAATGGGCAACCTAGTGTTATTTTACAGTCCACATATAACTATGATAAGTATATGGCAGTGAAACATTAGTCACTCTTGACTTTTGTATGGCTGGGCATGGTGATGATGATTAAAAGGTGCCAGTACAGTTCTTCGTCCCTCCATTTTTTAACGATAGCAAACCTGCCACATGTATGCGAAGAGGTGAACTTTGTTTGCGCGTGGCTGCCGAAGACACGTGCTAGCGGCGAACAATTAGCACTAATAGCTTAATTTTGACCTGACCAAATGCTAATGTGGTCTCTTATTTCACAAATTAAAAGCGAAAAGTGTTTAAACATAAAGATCAAAATCTTTGTATCTAAATTCCAGTGGTTGGTACGAGTGATGTGGAAGTCTTCGGAGTGAGGAGACGAATCAGCACCACGAAAACAAGCACAATGCTTATAATTAAACAACAATTGATTGTGCGGGTGGTGGTAACAATTCTTTAAAGAAGAACACAATGCTTATTTGGAAATGGGAATCAATCGGAGCTTTGCGTAACTGATAGTTCAAATCTACCAACAACGAAAGAAAACCGTGGATACTATAAATGTGATTAACGCACCGCTAAAATTAGAACAACACTTTTTAGGTGACAAAAATCATCGTGACTTCTTTCATTACAGTCTATTTAAATAATGGTGAAAGCAGAAATGTTAGTTCATTCAAATTAAGCGACTTCTATATTTGCTAAAAATATTAAATCAAGACATCGGAGGAAAGACCAACGTAGCACAATTCAAGCTGGCTATGTGCCCGGTAAAATTTTATTTCCAAATGCACTCAAATTAGCACATAATTCAGCAAAGCTGAGCCATGTGAATGGCCAAACTAGAACCAGTTAAAATTAAACTGAATATGAAATCCCAATGCCAATCGCTGGAAGACGACGTAGTTCCAGTGACAAAAGAGGGGTTAAATATACTTGAATTGATTCAGAAATAATACGTAGAGCTCATAGTGCTAGCTTACCATTGAAACGGCAGTAAATGCTGAGAGTTGGCTGCGTAAACTTCATTTAGATTGTCAACATCACCACTGTAATCATCGACATTGGTTTTATAACGGTCGTCAACTCCGGCCTTATCGCAGTCGTCTAGCTTCTTATCGTCAAGGTACACCTGATCGAAATCCTCATATATAGCTGATACATCAAGAGGATACTGGAGATTACTTGATCTTCGATTATTTAAATTTGGTTCCGATAAGCCATCGCGGAGAAGGCTATTGGAATTGTCTAGAACAAAAGGGGGGAATAAATAAAGATTCAAAATTTTATTAACGAAAATCTGACCCTTTTTGGACAACAATATCTTTTTTGTAATTTGATTTTAGAGAAATTTTCATTCCTTTCGTTCAAAAGTTAATGATAAATGCAAACAAGGATTAAATCGAACCTCATTTCCAGTGATTTGTACGAATAATGTGGAAGCGTACGGATTAAGGGGACGAAAAAGCAACTGGGAGTGCAAATCTACCACCCATGAAAGAAAATCGTGGATACGTTAAATGCATTCTTATGTTACAAGCGATCACACACGTAACAGTAACGCATACACACAAACCAATATTGTGTTTCCTCCGTTGAAGCCGTGTACAAATAGACGCACGGAACTATAAGTTTAGGGTTATTCTCCAACGAAATTAAAATATGACAAATCGCCGAAATTGCTTACAGCAGAAATGCAATAATCATCATCATCATCATCCTCCTCATCATCATCATCATAATCATAATAACCATCACCAACATCGTCATCATAAGCATCATCACCATCACCACCATCCCTATCATTATCACCATCATCTTTATTATATTTTTCTCAAGTATTTACAAATAAGCATTTATATATATATATATATATATATATATATATATATATATATATATATATATATTGGAAGGACAGAGAAAAAATGTGTAAACGTGAAGAAAGTATGAAGGGAGTAATCAATCAATTGCGTGCATCACCTCCCGTTTAAGCTCAATGCCCGAACATGCTTTTACTGCTTGCATTCTACGGTTATGGACAACATATTCTGCAGCGGAGTTCGTAATTGGTGTCCAGGAGTGGCCATATAATAATATCTTCAACGTAAGCTGTTGAACAGGGTAAGTCGGACACGAACGAGTCCATTATACTTTGGAACACTTCATGTGCTTTCTTCACACGAAATGGTAACCAAGTGAATTGGAGATGACTTTGAGGTACCTGCAGCACTTACTTTTATCGGTCTTCGGGCCGGACGCCAATTTGCCGAAATTCCTGTGTAAGATCACACACGGAAAACCATTTGCCGTCCGCTAGCTGTAGGAAAAGATCACGCAGAGCCGGCATGGGATAGAGATCAGGTTGTCACCGAGTTTAAATGCCATAAATCAGCCGCCGGTGGGAGCGAACCATCTTTTTTCGTAACGTTAACCATGATAGCTCGAAAAACAGATGAAGATGGTTCAAGAACGCTGGCCTATATCATCTCTTGTGTTGCCTGAGTCGCTGCCGCAAGTTTCAATAGAAGAGCACCATATACTCTTGGTGGTTCGTAATCTTCATTTGATCCTAGCCATAGTTTAAAGCGACGGGCCGTTGATCCTGGATATTAGCTACAATCGTGTAGTTGGAATATAATGTTGTATTTGCTTTGAAACTCTTTCCACCACCCTCGCAGACAATGAGGTATGTCGCCCCTGCCGGATGTTGTAACGGGACTCATACGTGGTGTCGCAGCAGCCACAGTATTGGTCATAATGGCCAAATTTTGTAGAGCCTGAGTTCTTTCTTCTATGCCTCCCTGCGCGCTCGATATTGCGTCATATTTGGTAGGATCCATCAGCATAAACATGAGGGCTCATGCGGTAGCAACCTAGGCAAAGACTTAGCTTAGACACTACCACTTGATGCGTGCCATGGTATCGAGGGGCATCTCACCCGGTGGTGGGTTGAGTCTGTACAATTCTGAAAACAACTTCTTAGGCCTGACTCGAAAGTGATCCAACTCTCGTATTTTATATTCTCCATGTTCTCCAAATGATTTAATTTTAATCAATTATTTATTGGAATTTGCTGGTACAAAGCGTGTTAATTTAGTAAATAAAATAACAATATTTATTATTATACATTCATTTCTGCGGCTCGTAGGCTGCTACCATCATTGTGCTGACTGCTTCAAATTAATTCGAGTACGGCTGCGAGGACATTTTGTTATATTCACTTCAGCTTTATATAGGAAAATTGGAGCGTTCTCTGCCTCAAATTTGATTATTGCCACACCAATTCAATGAACCCATGTTGTCCAGTATTGTGCAAGAAAAAAACATTTTGTCCGTGCAATGACACTACCAAGGTGCCTTCCAAGTTCCATGTTAAAATTGTTTTAGTTACGTTTTCGTATTTTTAAAAATTTCGAACTGATATATAATTTTGTTTACCTTTTGCAATGTAGTCTGCCTTTCTTTTCAAAAAACTTTTCCTTTGGGTTATACCCAGAGTAAAGCCAGTTGACAATCGAAAACTCTACAGTGTAATTTTAACTGTATTTATAAATTCATATCGGGTAATAGGTGTCTTTTTCGAAACGCAGAATAGATAATTTCGATTAATCCATTTTATTATTTTTTCTTTTAAGTGTTTTGTGTGTTTGAAGAATAATTACTTTACTTTACTTTACTGCGGCTGACTCCTTTTGGAGGATAAGCCGGCTCCATGACATTTCATGGAGTTTCTTGGGAATTTGGTACAAGTGGTGTCCCTCACCACTCGGCTTTTTGATCGAGGACGCACCTCTAGCCTTTGCACATCCAAGCGCAGTCTGCAAGGCAGCAGTAAGTTGCATGGTTGCCGGTGGCTGTTGAGAGCTCATTCGCCATTCGGAAGTACGGGGTACTGTCCAGGAGTCCATGTAATCCTGTGGCTGTTGAACCCTTTTGTGGCGGGGAACACACGCCGAGTCATGGTGCCGTCGTCGGGCTCATGTGGTATTTTATAGGAGATCCGATTGCCGGTCGGAAATCCACCACGCCCTGGTGACACCACCGCCATAGCCCCGTTAAAGGGCGTAATACCGGCTCCTACTGATGAGTCGACAGTAAGCACGAAACGAATGTGCATGAGATTATACTTTCCGCTCATGCTGCCTTTGGTTTATCCTTCTGGTCACAACTGAACTAATTTGTTACTAGGTTCGCAACACCTAATGCATACTTGTCAAATTGTTTTTTTGATGAGCTTCCCGTAAAAAATGTCTTCCTAAATAGGAATCCGAAAAATCCGTAATCAAAATGAAGAGTATAGATGCATAGATATTGTTTCGCACAAGAGCCAGGTAGCAGTAAGCAAACGTCACCAAAACTCACGTAGCCTTAATAACATGAAAATATAAGGAAATTTACTTTAGCCAATTTTCCCATAATTTAGCGTAAAAGAGCAGGATGTCAATCTTCGGCTTAGAAACATATTTTAACGATGTTACCGATCATGATAACTAAATCCAATAATTACTAAATAAATTTAAATAGTTAAAAACGATTGAAATGCGTTATAATGAGCATATATTGAAGCAATACTTTATACAGAATTAGTAGTATTGGTTGATAAAATACGAAAGAGTGCGGGCAATTGAGTGAATCAAATTTCACAAATAATTTTATTATCGCTAACTAACGTGACCTAAGCCCTTTTAAAAATTGATTAAGCATGCAGTTAAAAGACAAAAGAAGACTGTTTAGGTAAGCAGGAAATTACGTAACAATCAGAGCCTCTGACCTGTTGCCCCACAAAATAATCTGTCTGTTTTCCGAACAAGACCAAAATCGCTAATCTTCACGCGAGGATATGTGAATGGCAAGGATACGGCCTTCTGTTCAGTACCGGATTTGGCACATTTGACACCTGAAATGGCGTCAAGTTCGCGCGCCTGACTGACGTTTGAAACAGGTACGGAGCTGGCACTGAAAACGAGTACGTTGCGCGCCGCTAAATCGCGATGCACCAAATGGTGACTGGCAAGATAGGCCATTCCTCTAGCAAGTTGAACACCCATATCCCAGAGACTGTCGACCATAAAACTGCGCGGAACAACACGAATTGGTTGAGCTATTGCGCAAAATGGAGGGCAAAAAAAAGCAGAGTAAAAGACCGTTTTTAAATTTCACAATAAAATTGGCAGAAGTTGCATTCATGAAACAGAAATTTGATGATTTTCCAATTAAACTACCAGTTAATATGTTTCAAAGAGAAATACTTATTAAACGTTAATAAAATAAAGCACTGATATGAATTAACGTTAAGGCGTTGTCACGCATTTAAGAGCGCATGCTTATTTAACAAATGGCTACGAGCCAGCACAAATACCACCATTAAAGTGAAGTAAAAATAAATAAACACTTGCATTTCGCACGTGACATGTCCTCACTAGCATAAGGTACCTTTCAAAACATAATAAATACCACAAATAGGCAAATGCAAAAATGACATATCAGCTTCAATTAATTGCAAAGATCTAAGAGGTAATGACGTTGCAAATCAGATCATAAAATGAAAACAATAAATAGTTTAACTAATTAATTTTATTTAAATGTCTTCGTCGTGACATTGTTTATTTATCGAACCTTGTTGTTTAACAATTGACAAAAGTCTGAAATGCCACAACCTCAATCAGGCATGAACCTGCACAGAAATAAAAGCAAGCTAAAAAGATATTTAAACATAAAAAAAGGTTCATACACAAATGAGTGCTTAGTTCTCTCGCAGAGTAAGTTCAAGAAATGTTTATGTCAATTACAACAACTAAACAATGCTCCTCAACTAGAAAATGTTTATTGCTAGATTCATATCTGGTTGGACCACTCTAGCGTCGAGATGAGGGAATTGATTTTCCGTGAACTATGCATAAACACGGCACACTGCGGAGTGCTTAAAGCAATTCTGTTCTACTGGAGACAATGCATGTGGACACTGCGCTTATACAAATAGCCATTCGTTAAAGACTGACTAGCGAGGCAAGAGCCCACACATTGAAAGAGCCCATGGAAAAATTATTTTTTGGCTCAAGCAGCACACGAGAACCAAAAAGGAATGCAAGTGGGTATGTTGGCGTTTTCTGTTCCAGTACAAAAAAGTTGTGTCGCCAATCGCTATTTCGCTACCTATCCCAGGAACTCGTGTATGTGAGAACGGCGTTTTAAGAACACTTGCATCGGTACAGAGAGGTCCATCAGGCGCTAACAGACCAAAGACAGGCTTTAAGTCTTTATCTTCACTCTGACGAGTAAGCAACGATATCTCCCGTTTCCCAGAACCGCATGAAGAGCCTTCCACTGTGAGTGCTTGCATTTCAGCAGATAAGGAAACCCATTTTATAATGCGCACTGGAGGATGCAATATGGATTACTTATTAGTTTTTTCAATCCACAGTACAGATGAATCGTTCTTATTTTAAGTCATCCTGCTTTTAAATGATGCGCCATCGAAGATTGACGAGCAGCGTCTGCCCAATTATTTATTTTAAGAACTCTGCTTCTCTTCAATAGTTTGTCGCCTGAGGCTCATGACGATCATCTGCACAGCAGAGCAAGTATTTAAAAGGCGCTAGAAATCTCCTTCGCCTTCTTTCCAGTTAGTGCAAGCACTGACGCTGTGTTTAGGGCTCAAGCCGGACTTTGGCTGTCAGAGGATATTGGAGATGCTATAACTTTATTAACAGAGTAAGTAAAACAATCTTGCCATCACCTTACAATTGTAAAACTGTTGACAAGGCGACTACAGAAATGCATGCATCTATGTATCAAAATAAATCAATACATTCGACTGGATCACTGAATGAACAGCTACGGTAGCTGTCAGTCCAATGCGTGCATTTTGACGAGACTTTTGCTTAAAAAATAATACACCGTAGACCAAACGCTTTCCTTATGCATGTACCTCAAGTTCGTACATGCTAGCGCGAACAATGATAGCATCTATACACGCGAAGCGGCTTTAGGATAATAAATGTCTTGCTTTCATAAGAGAAGTATTAGTAATCCTTTAATATTGTGTGATCAGTATAATTGGATACAGCCTGCCAATAGTCAGGAAGTAGTATATATATATATATATATATATATATATATATATATATATATAATTTATATACAGCCTGGCTTTTTCATTTAATTACGTGGTGCGGAAAAATAATCTGAATAATGGTTTTAGTCATTTCTTGTTTTAGCTGATTAATAAGTGAATGTGTGTCTTTATCTGTTTGCATGTAGGTGTCTTTGTCGTTGAATTGCAAAGTGATGTATGAAATCAAGTCATTCTTGTATTGATGGATCGATAGTTAACCAACCTTTCGTTGGCTTATACGTACACGAATGGTTTTTCCTCAAGTGTGGTCTTGCATTTCGTCTTGTACCTCAATTTTCTTCTGTCTACTTGGTATATATATATCATTTATATAAATCCTGGGTTTATATTTGATTACGTGGGTGATAAAAAGTCTAACACGGTTTTATTTCTATTTCTAGTTTGGGCCGATTAGTAAGTGTATGTGCGTATTTATCTGTGAGTTAAATACTATTTGTTGAGGAGAACTAATATATATGCAAGTATGTATTAGGTGTTGCGAACCTAGTAACAAATTGGTTCAGTTGTGACCAGAAGGATAAACCAAAGGCAGCATGAACGGAAAGTATAATCTCATGCACATTCGTTTCGCGCTTACTGGCGACTCATCAGTAGGAGCCGGTATTACGCCCTTTAACCACTATATAATTGGGTGAAGAATGTTGGATAATAGGATGAAAAATTCTCCTAGACGAATCTGTAAACATGCAGTAGTGAAGCTAACATCATATAAAGTCTACGACTGTGTGCGTCTGTTTGTATGTAGGGGTATTTCTTGTTGTATTGCAAAGTGAGGAATGAAATCAAGTCATTCTTGTATTGATGGATTGAGACTTAACCAACCTTTCGATGGCTTATACGTGTAGGAACGGTTTTTCCCCTAGTGTCGTCTTGCATTTCCTGCCTTTTTCCTCAATTTTCTTCTGTCCACTAGTATATATATATATATATATATATATATATATATATATATATAAATTTGTGTGCATCGCAAACAAAAGAGCTTTGTCAGTCTGTGTGATTTGTTTTATGAACCAAGCTTGGGCAGTAGATATAAAAAATATGAATTAGTTAAAGAGAAGTTATTTTCCTCTCTAAAATTTTCCATTTTAGCGAGTATGCAGGAACGAAAAACGATAAGAATAATTTGAAAGATGCAGAATACTATCGTTAGTTTTACAAGAAAATAATAAGAGATAGAATGATGTAAATTTATATCAGTGCGCGCAATGATATAGGGAGGAGTCAAAATAGTCGAATCTCAAATGAAACCATGCTCACTTACCAGAATCAGTGCCGATGCCACAATTGAAAAGGGAATTCGCGCGAAGTTGCGTCAGCAAGTCACCTAGCGGCGCTAATTCTGTAACCTGTACAAAAATAAAATAACACGCAGTTTACACAAATTCAATTTGGACTGACTTTGATCGCGATGCCAGCACAATAATAAAATTCAGTGATTTCATATTTTAACGCTGTATACAGTTAAACTAATTACAGCACGGATGCTATGCAAAGAATAACTGTTGTGAACTTTCTAACAATCTTGAAATGAGAGATGAGATCCGCATATCTTACTTTGTTTGCAGGTAAATTCGCGCCAGTCAGTTTGGCGTAGGGTTTTGATGATGATGATGATGATGATGTTGTTGTTGTTGTTTTTGTTGATGATGATGATGATGATGGTGATGATGATGATAGAAGTTCGAAATGCATCAGCACGCGTGAATGATGGTAGTTTTGCTATGTTGTTCAACGACTGGTTAAATAAAATGGGATTGGTATTTATATCAATCTCGCAAACTTGATTTAAAGAATTGTTATCATCACTCGCTAAATCAATGATTGCTTGGTTGTGTGACTTATATCCATGTAGCGAAAGCTGCAAAAATGTTAAATTGCGTTACTGCATAAAAATTGTACAACCGATAATTCCAGTCAAGTAACATTTATGGCAGACTACAACCATATATAATTTCACATTCCTTATATATACATAGCGGTTTGATTCTCGCTATTCAGTTTGCCATTGTGCTCTGAATATGATCATAGAATGACGAAACGCGTCATTACGTGTGACTGACTGTAGTTATACTTCGTGGCTGGCAAAATGCAATGGGATTGTAGTTTACCTGAAACTCGTAAACTTGATTTAAATAGAAACTACCTCATCCAGATTGAAATCAGTGCACATGGGAGAAGCCATGCGTCCGATTAAACTAAAGTCGGAAGAACAAAAAATCAGGTAAATACGGACGAATTAACGAATCAGTTCTGGCTGACCAAAGATTTAAAACCGGAGATAATGTCTCAATTACGAAAAATGTAACCCAACAGTGCTTTGTTTAGCAGTGTTTGTTTACCAAAAAAATATGTGGAAATCGATCAAAAAAATCTGAACAGTGTGTAAAGAATGCTACATCGGTTCAATAAAGTTTAGTTTTAAATGAAAGGAAACGCTGCTGGGAAATGATTGGCAAACGCCTTCCAATTAGTGAATAACAGGATTGTTTGACAATTTATCTAAATATGTCCACAAAGTATATTTATCTAACGTTCGTAAAAATGAACTAATTATTAGTACATTTATATTTGAAAATTATTTATTTTAGATTGTTCTCTTATTATATTATTAGTTCTTTATTTTCACAAAGTACCTTTATTCAATTATTTATGTATCATTTTTTATAAAGGAGCACCAATATTCATATTAATAAACAATAATTAAACAATTTAAAATGATAGATCTTTTTTTACTTGGTTTGATATTAACATGGTTAAACTATCCTTAACTCCATTTTAGCCATTTATGCGTGCATGAACTGCAAAAACCATATTTGTTTGTGAAAAACAAAACTACAACATATGTCATACTCGGATAATCATGATTTTTCATGTCTACAGAGGCAATTTCGTCTTTCTCTCTCACTCTCTCTCTATTTCTATATGGCAGTGAAGCATTAGTCACTTTTGGCTTTTGTAAGGATGGGCATGATGTGCCAGCCGAGGGAAACATTTTACTGCTGGTGATCTCGGTATATCCTCCATATCCTGCATGAACTAAACTTGTACTATGTATGTCAATTCTAGTAAAATAGACAATATTGTTAGTATTAAATGAATAATGGTTGCGCGGGCGGTGATAACATTTACTATAACCAAGATTGCAAACTTCTTATAAACACCTGACTCATTAAGTACTTACATTTTGTCAGTATAAACTAGGAATTTTATACTGTAGAAAAGGCAATTCATCCAGTAGACCGGTTTCATCCTTATTGGTACTGGCCAGAATTTTCCGTGGACAGGGCTCAAACATTGGCAAGTATGTTTCGGAATCTGGTGCTCTAATCAATGATGAGTTCCTAATAAGGACAAAACTGGTCTACTGGATTAATTTCCTTTTCTAGACTATACAATTCTTAATTTATACTGGAATATGTAAGTAATTAATGGGTCAGGTGTTTATATCAAGATTGTAACACTGGTTATAATAATTTTTATTACCACCCGCGCAACCAATGTTCGTTTTATTCTATAAATGTACATTTCAATACCACGCCTCCATCTAGCGTGGTGTCTGTTCAGTGATGACAGATTGGTGATGGTAAGTTGGAATTTTGGGTCTAAATGGATGCCATACGAGCTTCATTTAAGAGAAATAAACTAACCGAGTTACATTAGTTAGTATATGACTGAAAAATGTGTGTAGTGTGCGGCAGGGTGGCTCAGTGGTTAGAGCACTAGATTCCGAAGCAGACGTGCCCAGGTTCGATTCCTGTCAGCGGCAAATTCTGGCCGGTACATGATGAGTTCCCAATAAGGACGAAACCGGTCTACTGGATAAATTGCCTTTTCTATACTATACAATTCTTAGTTTATACTGACAAAATGTAAGTACTTAATGAGTCAGGTGCTTATATCAAGTTCGCAACCTTGACTATAGTAAATATTGTTAGTAATCCTATTTAAAGCTCCATTATATTATGAGTTTTATCAGAGTTGTTAAGTTGCACGTACGCCTTACTGCGTGATTCTATCTTAATACTCTTTGTAAATAAAGTATTGAAATTTGCATTCGTCTATCGTTCTTAATACACCTTATTGGGAAGGATCTCAAATGTGTTTCCGGTAATTGACGTGGATATTTGTTTTCCAGATCACTACCGTATCGTTCTGTCATCTCTGGATATTATTTAAATCAAGTTTGCGAGCTTGAAGTAAACACCAATCCCATTGTATTTAACCAGTCGTCGAACAACATAACAAAACTACCGCCAGCCGCAACGCACTGACGCGTTTCGACCTTCCATGATCATCATCAGAGTACGACGGCAAACTGACTATCGAGGATCAAACCGCATTGAATATATATATGGATGGAGCCGGCTTATCCTCTAAAAGGAGTCAGCCGCAGTAAAGTAAAGTAAAGTAATATATGTGGCGGCAGTTTTGTTATGTTGTTCGACGTCTGGTTAAATTTAATGGGAATGGTGTTTACTTCAAGCTCGCAAACTTGATTTAAATAATTGTTACCACCACCCGAGCAATCAATTATTGTTAAATCTCTGGATGTTAGCGTATTTGGGTGAGCACACTTATTGTTATAATATATAAATTGCAAGAAATCTTATACAAACATAATGGGTGATTTATTAAATATTGAGGATACAGAGCATTTAGCAAGTGGACTTAAGGAGTATAGTTTAAAATATAGTTCAGTGGAACTTAAGTCTTCCAAATTAGATGGTCATAATGCATATATGGATCATCCGGGCCTGGCATCTTAGAGGCTCTCTTATGGTAGTGACCCAAGGGCCTCATCAAAGCCATAAGGAAACAACGAATAAAGAAAAATTCGGCACATAACTAAACGAACAATAAGCCGTATAGACTGGAATATATATCTTGTGCAGGTATCAAAAATGTTTCGCTAACGATATCATCCAATATAGCAAGACGTGTAACAGACTAATGACATTTATTTATTAAATCAAGTTTGCGAATTGGACATATACATCATTCCAATGGCATCTAATCAGTTGCACAGCACAGAAAAACAACCATCAGTCACATGCACAAACGCGTTTCCTGTCATTGCTATAAAAGGTGCACGATGGCAAACTGATTAGCAAGGATTAAACCGATATATATATATATATATATATATATATATATAATATAATGTTATATATATATATATATAAAGTATGACAAATCAGATATACAGCTCTCAGGCCCAGTAGTCTTGCAAAAATTTAATTCGATTATTTAAATTCAAGCAATTCACAATATCATCATCCATAACAACATCATCGTGATCATTATAACCACCACCCCTACCATAAACATCATTACCATCAACATCATAGTAATCATCTTCATTACTATCATCACCATCATCATAAACATTATTAACACCAACACCATCAACACTATCATCACCATCATCATTATTATTATTATTATCGCGGTTCCAGATCACTAATATGTCATCTTAGAACCGTATATACAATTTTGGCTTCAGTTGTGTCTTATATGAAAGATTAATTTCCACATACTGCAAAAAGATGTATGCTATTGGAAACGATAAAGGTTGCCCCATTTGGATACCTCTAATTCGTTTACAAAATTGTTTCCTAAATATAAAATAAATAGAGGACACATATCCACACAATGTCCATGACGTGTCAAATCGTCATTTTATTTCCATCGAATATAAACTAGTGATCGACAGGGAAACGTCAAAAACAACACAGAGCTTCAGATACCGGCATATTTTTGTACATCGATACTTCATCCATGATCACCAACTTATCACCTTCATCTTGCACACAGTTATCCACAATTTCATCAAATTTATAAGAATTCATCAATGTCCGGTCTAAGAAGTAGGAGAATTTTCATATTCTATAGCATAGAATCTTAGAAATTTTATACGTTGGAGAGTGCTGGACAAATCATTTTATCTTTTTTTAAATTTTATTGTATATTTCTTAATCAAAGAAACTGATCAAAAGTTTTATCAGTATAAGTATAATTGAAATTACCTGATCTGCGTTTTGACTAACGCAGTTGTTCTTTATCCAGTATTTTTCTCTCTTTACCAAAATATTTCAGTATAATCGGATTAACACGTCAGAACTGTAGCTTTTCATTTATGAGATTTTCGACATAAAACATTATTCGATATTAACTTAATTTTGAAACGTTGAATTTTATAATTATGCTTATAATTCACAGATTTTTGAGCTAAAACCATAAAAGCAACGTAACAATGTATATAAGCTATAAAATTAAGCAATCACTGATTGCGCGAGCGGTGATAATTATTTAAATCAAGTTTACGAGCTTGAGATAAACACAGTTTCCGTTGTGTCTAACCAGTCGCACAACATAGTAATATCACCGTAAATCAAATGAACTTTACCTGGCTATAATCGATTTTGTAATCGATGCTATTATGAACAATACTCTCTCACACATTCAGGAGGCTGGAGTTGAAGTTCTCCCGGGAGATAAACTAGTCGATCTTGACTATGCGGACGATATCGTACTATTATTCGACAATCAGCATGCTGCCCAGACCACCTTAAATAGATTATCAAACGTTGTTCCGTCTTTCGGTATGAAATTCGCACCCTCTAAATGTAAGATACTGTTACAGGATCACCCACCACTCACTCCAACGTTGCGACTGCAGAATGAAGATCTTGACATAGTCGACAGGTTTACATATCTTGGGAGCTCTATCAATAACGTCGGCAATATGTCCGACGAGGTGAGAATACGGATCGCGAAAGCTAGAGTAGCTTTCTCGAACCTTCGTCATTTATGGAGAAACGCGAATATTTCACTTTGCCTTAAAGGTCGTGTTTACAATGCATCTGTACGCGCAGTCTTACTATACGCTAGTGAAACTTGGCCTCTTAGAGTTGATGATCTGAGACGCTTACAGGCATTCGATCATCGTTGTTTGAGAAGTATAGCACATGTTGGTTACCAACAACGAATAACTAACGTTGACATCCGTAGACGTATTTTTGGATCTGACAATAAGTGCTCGTCTTTAGAAAAGCAAATAAGGCTCCATCAACTTCGTTGGCTCGGTCACGTTTTGCGTATGCCCTCATTCCGATTGCCCAATAGAGCTCTGTTCTCTCATCCAGCACCAAATTGGCGTAAGAAACAAGGTGGGCAGATTTTGACATGGCAGAAACAATTAAAGTCACTTACATCCAAATTGGGTAGTATAGGATCCACTCGTCTGCCGGGATGGGGTCCTCGTGCACATCACAGTTCTTGGTTAGAAACCCTTAGCGATATGGCAGCGAATCGAGCTCAGTGGCGATCTTGTGGCAGATGTATAGTAGAATCATCTTCGTAACTTTCTTTTTTTAGTAGGGCAAAGTTAGCTGCGAGGTTCGGTTTGTTTATGACGTGATACGGTGAAATCCGCAAGGAAGCTGTGTTGCTGATGTCGCCTTGCCTGAATGCTAACTTGGCCATAATGGTGTTGTGGAGAGGTTTAGTTTGCCTCATTTCTGTGAGTTATCCTGATAAATTTACTCATAGTAGCAAGGTTTTCATTCTCTCTCTACCCCTCTCCCTCTCTCGTAAATTTAAATAATAGTTTATCTAAATTCACTTTTTTTTCTTTTTTTTCACTCCTTATGGTTATATGGCAGTGAAACATTAGTCACTTGACTTTTGTGTGGCTGGAAATGATGATGAAAAATGATGATGGCTATAGTTTTACTCAGCAAGTTGTTTTCATTTACTGTCTTCAATTTTACTCAGAATATTTCGGCTTCCTGTTTCTGAAGCCGTTTTCAACAAAAAACACACCTCACAAGCAATATGACGATCAAACGACTATTGGTTGCGTGGGCGGTGATAACAATTATTATAATCAAGGCTGCGGTCTTGATATAAACACCTGACTCATTAATTACTTACATATGCCAGTATAAACTAAGAATTGTATAGTGTAGAAAAGGCAATTCATCCATTAGACCGGTTTTGTCCTTATTGGGAACTCATTATGTACTGGCCAGAATTTGCCGCGGACATGGCTCGAACCTGGGCACTCTGCACTAGATTCCGAAGCAGACGTGCCCAGGTTCAAGCCATCCAGCTTCAGCCAGACATAATGAGTTCCCAACAGAACAAAACTCGCTACTAGATGAATTGCCTTTCTATATACAATATTACTGTTATATAATATGAATTAATGGGTCAATGTTTATATCAAGACCGCAACCTTGATTATAATAATTGTTATCACCACCCGCGCAACCAATGTTCGTTTAATTATATAAATGTTCATTTCAATACCACTTCTTCATGTAGTGTGGTGTCTGTTCAGTAATGACAGATTTTGGATGGTTAGTTGGAACTTTGGGTCTAAAAGGATGCCATACGAGCTCCACCTAAAGGCAAAAATAGACTAACCAAGTTACATTAGTTAGTATATAACTGAAAATTGTGTTTAGTATAGTATGCGGCAGGATGACTCATTGGTTAGAGCAGCAGATTGCGAAGCAGACGTGCCCAGGTTCGAGCCATGTCCGCGGCAAATTCTGGCCAGTACATGATGAATTCCCAATAAGGACGAAACTGATCTACTGGATGAAATGCCTTTTATACACTTTACAATTCTTAGTTTATACAGACATATTTAAGTAATTAATGGGTCAGGTGCTTATATCAAGACCGCAACCTTGATTAAAATAGTTGCTATCACCGCCCGCGCAACCAATGTTTGTTTAAGTTGACTCATTAATGCACAAATTACAAGAACACAATAGAGATTTCAACTTACCAGCATAACAGGATCGGTAAGTAAAATCCCATATAACTGCACTAAATTAGGATGCTGAAGATCTTGCATAACACGCACCTCAGCCATAAAAGATTGCAATATTTCAGAACCGACAGGTTTCAATTGTTTAACAGCAACTGGCTTCTACAAATTTCAAATAGAAGCAAAAATAGGTATTCCAGATAGTTAAAGCGTAATTGTTTCTAAATATGTTTTCTAACTCCAAATAAAAGATGAAGCAGTCACGTGCAATAAAACAATAACGATGTGTTAAAAAAGTCGAATAATGAAGCAACATTAAGACATAATTTAAATTTAGTATATTTGGTCTGCATTCGAAAGTAAGTATTTAAACATGAAGCTATTTTAAAATTTAAACAAAACAATGCTCATAATTACAAAAACCAGTGTTAAGATGTCTTTCTTAAAATAATAACAAAACCTATTAAAACAATGGTATTAAATTATTTAAATCAAGGTTGCGAACTTCATTTAAACAACAGTTCTATTATACAGACACATTTGTCAATGTAAACTAAGTATTGTATAATTTCTATATATAATAGGACTGGTGTTTATATCAAGATAAAATATCTGATTAAAATAATTGTTATCACCGCCCGCGCAATCAATGTTCGTTTAAACAGTATTAATGATCGTATAAATTAAACCTATAGTTAGCATGGTATTTAGTTAAGCAATCATTTATTGCGTGGGTGGTAGCAATAAATGAAATCAAAATTGATGACCTGAGGTAAACACCAAGCCAATTCACTAATCAGTCTCGCATCATAGCAAAGCTATCGTTAGTGCCATGTACAGGTGCGTTGCGACTTTTAATGGTCATCATCGGTATACAAAGGCAAACAGACTAAATAGGATCAAATGCAGAGCCTATATAAGACATCGAAAATCAAACTGTGGCACTCAGCCAAAGTTGTCTCGCATACATTGTACTTGACTTGAATGTCACTACACACTTTCTATGTGGTCAATCCAGTTGCCACAGCTATTCTAACTAATAGGAACAGGGTAGAAGCCGATTGTTTATAACTCGAAACCCGATACTCTACGCAGTTGCTGATCGTCAATGTTCTGACATATACAATATAACAGAAGGAAAACTGAATTTAAATACTCCCCGCTTAGTCGGCATATCAAAAGAAGCAATAGGCTTAAGGACAAAAACCGAGAGAAAATACAATTTTTGCAGCCTTCAGATGATACGTAACAGTATGAAGACTAGATATACAACCGTAAAAAAAGGCCGAGTAGCCCACACAATGCTCTCAGTGAACACAAGTGAGTGTGAATGAGAGTAACTACAAAGCTGGCTTAAGTTCTTCAATAAAAGCGGAACGCTTTAGATGAATCTGTCTGTTTCAAAGGAAGTAGTCGTAAACATCAGTGCTCAACAGCACGAATTCCATTAGTACCCACGGGAAGGCAGAATGTACAAGAATAAGCACGGTGCTCTTTTAGCCACCATTTTTGGTCCTCAAGTACATTTTACCAATGGACTCTGGTCTTGCGAGCTGGTCAGAATTTATCCGCGGGCGAGCTGCACAATGGTGGTGTCAAAATTGCCTATCCATAGGAGGCCACAATTGAAAAGACAACTCCAAAATTTGACTCATTCGGACACAGAAGACAGATGATTTTAGTCCCTTATGAATGCGTTAGTGTCCTATTGAGGCAGTTATGTGTTTTCTCTCCAGCATTGTAGCAAATACTCTACTTGGTTGGGTAGCTGTCATTTGGCCAACACTAGATCTCATGTCGGCAATTATCACATTGATTTTATTAATGAACATTCGCTAGTGCCCAACCATTTTGCCAATCAAACCATACATTCTTTGATAAACATCAAAGGGGACCTCGGAATTGTAGCTGAATTCGTTCGATTCCATTCATTTATAGTGAATTCAATACCAAGTTAATTCCAAATTGCGCGAATCACGGAAATGAATAATTTTGACCCTTGCTAACAAAAGTAGCGACGAACACCATATTCTGCAACATTGTTCTTTGCCTAAATCGAGTTGTTGCTTGCTCAGCATTGCAGAATTACCGACGGAATCTTGCAACAAGGCGTAGCAAACTAAACAAGTAGATGATATAATAACGTCTCACCGAACCGAAATCGACCAAATTTGGGAAAGAAAACTACGGCCGTTCTCATCAGAACGCGAGTGTACCACATGCTGCAATTGTCCTATAAATGTATTTAACTGCAGAAACAATTAAAAGTTTATCTCCATGCGACCAGCGATATCAAGCGCGAATTTCTCTATACTGAAAACGGATATAAAACAAGGCCATAATTGCCATTTTTCTAGGATGAGAGGGTGTAAAACGAATTCTGTACTGATTTAATCAACGGACCCGATCATATTATTGTGGCCGAAATAATCCGAGTGAAAGTAGCACCAACGCTACATGCGGCCATCCGGATGACGCGCGAATCTCCGTGCACTTAAAGATACAAATATTCTGTAGGTTTTCATGTAGGCCTCTACTTCGGCACAGCCACCAGTAGTCCAAGTCGATAGCGTACTTAACGCACACGCCATAACAATTAGCTTGAGTAGACTATGGTTTGTCTGCCGAAGATGAAACCGGAGCACGTGTTGCCCATCTATTTTAATATCGAAACACTGAATTATGCGGTGACGGCTGCAAAATTAAGAGATTGCACCCGGACTCGGATGCTTCGCAAGGAGTTTGTCATCAAGCTCGCAAAAAATTATGATCAATATTGGCCCACCATTGCTACTGAATTTGAATCAACATAGTATTATAACAACCTCTTCGAGTTTTAGGCACATATACTACGTCTCCACCACCACCACTGGCAACAATACAGCAAACTATAATAGCCTATGCTTCACTGTCATATAACCATGATACACATTATTTTTTTAAATGACTGAAAAATAATGTTTAAAGAAATTTAAATTAACCACAGCTAAAAATAAGAATGTAAGGGAAGGATCCAGTTAAAATGTGGATAATTACCTAAATAGAACATAGAAATGAGGCGATCTAGACATCTGCGAAACACAATTATGGCCATGTATAATTTAAGACAATGCGCCATTAACAGACCAGCTGTCTTGCGGTTTCGAATGTATCACTTTAGAAAGACTGGCTGAGTCTCGCTGTTAACTTTTCTCTAAGATAACGGATTTAAGATGCTTCTACAAGACATCTACAACAAGATTACCACCGCGCTCCATTTGATGCCATACTGCACTGGGTTTCCAACCAAGAGGTATAGTAAACACGTTGAACCCATCCCCATAGACAAAGAGTTCCTATACTACCAAATTTGGCTGTTGTCAACTTTCGATGATCATGCCATGTCCGAATCTATCCACCCTGTTTCTTACACCAATCTTGGGATGACTGAGTGAACAATTCCAAGCTGGACAATCGAATTGAAGGGATAAGAAAAAGGTAACCGGGCCAGAGCAGTGAATAGAGCCTTATTTGTTTTGCTAGCTGCTCCAAAAATGCGTATACGGGCAACAGCATTGCTTAGTCGTTGTTGGTAACCTATGCATGCTATGCGTCTCAAACAACGCTGGTCGAATGCCTGTAAGCGTCTAAATTCTTCGATTATAAGGGACAGTTTTTACAGCGTATAACAAAACTGAAGGCATAGATATAGTATAAACACAATTACCAAGGCAGATTGAAATATTCGCGTTTATACATAAACACTCAGAGGTGAGGAAAACTAAATCTCTACACAACACAATTATGGCAAGGCAACATCAGCAATACAGTCTTCTTGCGGTTTACACTGTATAACGTCTAAACAAAAACAGACCTCTATCAAACAAAGAAACGAAAGTTACGAAGATGATTCTACTAGAAATCTGCAATAAGATCGAAGAGGATTCTACTAGAAATCTGCAATAAGATCGACTCGATGCCATATCACGCAGGGTTTCCAATCCAGGACTATGATGCGAACGTGAACCCCACTCTGGCAGACGAGTGGAACATAAATTATCCAATTTTGATTTAGACGATTTTAACTGATTCTGATATGTCCGAATCTGCACACCTTGTTTCATACGCCAATCTGGCACTGGGTGAGAGAACAGTACTCTACTGGGCAATCGAATTGAAGGCATACGCAAAATGTGACCAAACCAACGAAGTTGATGGAGCCTTATCTGTTTTTTAACGAGGAGCATTTGTTCACCGATCCAAAATACGTCCACGGATATCAGCGTTGATTATTCGTTGTTGATAACCTACATGTGCCATGCTTCTCAAACAATGGTGGTCTAATGCCTGTAAGCGTCTCAAATCATCAACTTCAAGAGGCCACATCGCACTAGCTTATAATAAAACTGCACATACATACGCATTCTAAACACTATCTTTATGAAGGAAAGAAATACTTGCGTTTCTCCATGAATAGCGAAGGTTGGAGAAGGTTATTCTAGCTTTGGCGATTATCATACTTACATCGTAAGACATATTGTCTGAGTTATTGGTAGAGCCACCAAGATATGTAAACCTGTCAACTGTGTCCAGATCTTCAGTCTGCAGTCACAGAATTTGAGTGAGTGGTGGGTTATCCTGTAAAATATCTTACATTTAGAGGGTGCGAATTTCATATTTAATTTATTCAAGGTGGCCTGAGCAGAATCTCGATTGTCGAATAAGAAAACAATATAGTCTGCATAGTCAAGATCGGCTAATCTGCCTGAATTTTTGCTACTTAAGTATAATCTATGTTCTGCGCAGCTATCCAACAGTCGCTCACCATTATCGTTGCGCGTCGAGTTTAAAGTGTATGCTCCACCTAAATTAAATTTTGCGTTATATAAGCAAAAAACTTGAACATTCATGTCACCCATAACAAAGTCTATGTCTGAACTTCGTGCTCTACTCTGTAAGGAGTTTAGGTCGGAGTAAAGAACGTCCTTGCTTTCGTCTGTACGGCAATCTGTAGGAGAAAATGCGGATATAACGAAAAGGCAACGGTGATTCAGGTTTTTTGCATTGATTCTAGTAGATGTATTTAAACTTTCCGCATAAAGTCGGCTAATTACAGGGATCCATTCAGTTAATTAAGCTTCAGCTCGTGTGCTAAGGATAATGCCGACGTCCCATTTACCGGCTTGAGAAAACTTAGAGTAACCAGATTTTCTAAGCCAATAACGATTGAGATAAGGATGGTGCACCAAGTTCTGTTATTAATATAGAACCCTGTATTGTGGTTTCCAGATACGTAACATACGTTGATTTTTAATTTATCAAACATACGTGCAAGAGCTCCGTATCGTCAAAGTTATCATGTTCACACAGTCTATGTGTCGATGTTAAAACCTAACTTAGGTTTACTGAATGGTAGTCTACTTAAACTATTGTCGATAATTGGCAATCCCATATTGGACTCAGTGATATGAAAACACACCATATTTATAGTATCTAAAAGAGAGTTATTGTTAGAATGAGACGAGGAAAGAAAAGGAAAGTAGACAGAATCGGAGATGGTGTCTGCAGTAGCCTTATTTCGATTATCCAACTTGCATGACTCAGCAGATAAGGCGATCGTTTTTATACTGTGGGACGGTCGATGCAGAATGTAATCATTATAATTTGTATTGTTCATAGTTATATGTGGATTGCAAAAGAACACTAGGTCGCCCATTCCTAGAGGCGATATTTAAACCAGTCATCTACGTCCAAATCCTTAGCTTGAAGCCACAGATTTGAAGCGAGTGATGGATGATCCTGTAGAAGTAAATTACATTTAGTGGTTACGAATTTCAAACCGAAAGACACAACGTCTACTAATGTATTCAAGGTACCCTGGGCAGAATCTCCAATATCGAATAATAATACAATACATTCTGCTCAACAATGCTTGACTAATCTCCCTTTGTGAGAGTCTCGACGACTGCCAACTAAACGTATAGAAGAGTGTAGTTAATAAAAACATATATTACAAAATTAAACAGAAATTAGAAAGTGGATATTCCCGACGGACAGTACTGCTAGTAGTAGAGTTGTCCGATAATTCATTATGGAACCTAACGCGACTGGATATTTTTTTGTAGTCAGCACGTACAATGTTTACAAATTTAAAGAGTATACAACTTTTCGACAGAATATCAAATAGAACATCGCGTTTGGCCGAGTCAAATGCACTCAATATGTCTAGCAAGGCAGCTATTGCTAGATGGCGATATACATTTCACTGTTAAAGTACTTGCCTTAAGGTAAACATATTATCTATATAACCAAGAGTTGGCCAGATTCCGGCCTGTTCTACCCTTGTATGTGATTCACACGAAGCGACGAGGCTGCATAAAATAAGCGAAGAAAGTAAATTAGACACGACCGGAGTCAGAATTATATCACGATGATTATCGCACGATTTACAAATGCCATTATTATAAATAGAAATGACAGTTTGTTCACTCGAAGCACCCGACACGGTCTCTTCATTTTATATAGTACGAAATAGATTGGTTGACGATATAAAAATTATGTCGCTAGCATCCTTAAATAAGGTCGGAAGCAGATTATAGCGGCTTGCAGCTATACGTCTAAGAGACACGATTACATGGCGTATTTCTAGCAATTCCGCTTTTTCGATATTGTCATTCCACATAGTTAATACAGGCATATTCTTTGAGATCGGGACTGACGTCTGTTTTCAGACCCAATAACTTATTCTACGGGAGCCTATAATGTCATGCACAGAGGTACATTCAATGTGCATAGCGGATCTTATCTTCGTCCACAGTAAGATAATAAACACTGTTAACCTGTCTTTCTTCTTCATTTTGACTAAGACAGTAGTTCTAGTCAGATTTTGGTAGTGGGAAAGGGCCTGCATTATAGAAGGTAGACAACGAGGATGGGTCGACTATAGAATCATTGAGAAATTTGTCCTGGGTTAACACAAGCGTTGACCACGATATAGTTTACTTGTGGTTTTCACTGTATCGCTTCATAAACAACGACGGAACATCGCATTTAACTCTGCCCTACTAAGATAATAAATTTAAGATGATTCTATGAGAAATCTACAAGATCGTGACTGGGAACAGTTCGATCTAATATCGCGCGGGGTTTCCCACCAAAAACTATGACATGCACGTGGACCACACTCTTGTATACGAATAGGCCCTAAACTAACGTTTTTAGCTGATTCTGCCATGTCCGAATCTGACCACCATATTTCTTACGCCGATCTGACGCTGGCTGATTGAATAAAGCTCAAATGAGCAATCAAATTTAAAGTATGCGTAAAACGTAAGCGAGCCAGCGCAACTGATGGAGCATTATTTGTCTTTCTAACGGGCACTTGTTAGTTGCCACAACAGACGTCTACAGATTAAAATTTATTTTAAAGTTATTTCGATAATAAAGCAACAAGAATAAGCTACTTACACGAGTTCCGTTTGGCATGGTCCAATCACCTCTACGAACAACACCAAATCTGCCACTACCAAGTCGATCGTACAGCTTAATGTCCTTTTCTGAAATTAAACAAATCTGTCTTTGACCAGCCTCGCTAGCTGTTTCTGCATCATTGACATCTTCCTTAATTGATGATGCTACTTTGCGCCTCGAATCAGAAATCGGACGCCGGTCGAAATCAGAGCTACTTGCTTTCGAGAAGTTCGCATCCCAACCACCACTAAGCGATTTATTTCTTACTCGATTTTGTTTCGTCTTTGTTTGTCGTGCAATGTTCGTGTCATTAGGAGACAGCAGAAGGTTCACTCCACCCAACTTCTAAATAAAGAAGATAAATGTAATAAACAAGCCCCGCATTTTTTATGACTGATTGGTGGCGAAAAAATGTTCCATATTAAAAATTGCAACACAATCAAGTAGTAAATTGATACTACTAAACAGCATTCAAAGTTAATAATAATCTGCTGCTTCACAGATGCATATCGATGGAATTCATAGTTTTGTGTGGCCTGTCAGGAACGCCGAATCGCTCGTTCCCAGTGGCAAAATAGCATTTACTGTTGCCAAAAGAATACACGTGAAGCCATTTCAATCCATTTACGTTAATTAGAATATGTTATATATATATATATACATATATGCTATGAAATGGACCTACAACCTGGCTATTAAAATAATGTATTTCACAATTGGGAACTCATCATGTACTGACCAGAATTTGCCGCGGACAGGACTCGAACCTGGGAACGTCTACTTCGGAATCTGGTGCTCTAACCACTGAGCCATCCTGTCGCAGGAAGGCTCAGTTGTTAGAGCATCAGATTTTGAAGCAGACGTTCCCAGGTTCGAGTCCTGTCCGCAGCAAATTCTGGCCAGTACATGATGAGTTTCCAATAAGGAAGAAACCGTTCTACTGGATGAATTGCCTATTCTACACTATACAATTCTTAGTTTATACTGAGATATGTAAGTAATTAATGGGTCAGGTGCTTATATCCAGACCGCAACCTTGATTATAATAATTGTTATAACCACCCGCGCAACCAGTATTCGTTTAATACTCAGAGTTCACATTTTGGGAACAATTACATCACCCATTTTCTGGCATATTTGTCAAGATAGCTCACAGAAGTGAGGCACACTAAACCTCTACACAACAACATTATGACCAAGTCAGCATCAGGGCAAGGCAACATAAGCAATCCAACTTCCTTGCGGCTTTCACTGTATCACGTCACAAACCATGAACAATATGAATTAAATAAGTGTTACATTCTGTATAGTAAGATAGGAAGAAATAAAGCATGAAATTATGAAATGATCAAAGAAACTCACTTGGATATTGTTAAAATTTTCTGCCACCAATGAGCTAATCTTAATCCAGCGTTCCTAACTTGTTAACTGGAGCGGGTTTCAGTTTCTGATTGGTGCCATCTTCATTTCCTACCATTATTGAGTGCCGTGTTCCAAAACGAGCCTAATGATTTCTCTCAAGTTGTTTCATTCTTCATGTTATCACGTGATTTTATTTCAATGGATTCTCTAATCAATCTTGTCGATCTATCACAACTTATTGATACGCGTCTACAGCTATACCGGTTAATTGTATGCCCCGTCACCGCTGTCTGATGTGCAAAAGATCACGTCTAATAATATGTCCATACTTAGATGCAGTTGAATGTTTCCATCTTTTCAACTTAATTGGACGCATGTTTTACTCATATACATCAAGTTACAGACCATATGGGGAATTTCATACACTCATGGTTCAAATTTCATCTTCCGGTTTGTATGTTTAGTGCCAAGGGTATGAGATTGTTTAAGGATTGACTCTGATACTGTATTTTGATTGTCTAAATTTATTTTCCTGTTCAGTTCGGAGTCTGGTATTACAATCCTCTGTTCTATCGTACTCAACGTATCTTCAATTATGATTAAATTTACTTAATACATTCATCAACAACTGAAATGGGCATCCAATAGCCCGTAGCCGTAGAAATTCCGGCCTGACGACAAGCGGGCACAAGCTAGTTAGCCTGGGATTGGTAGCATGAATGTTGCGGGGTCTAAAGGGACACAACCATCATCCCGTTTAATTTTAAGCCTCGATTTTGGTCTAACTGCACAGTAACTTTTATTGTTAAATGTGTTTGACAGAATTAGGGCAAGCGTGCCAGACACGAAGGGCAAGTTTCAGCTGCTGATAGAAACTTTGGCCACTGGCTTCTGGACAGATGGTGTTCATCAGCCTTGGTTGGCATACTATCTAGGAGAAGGAAAACTCAGAACACAAACCATCCTCACTAGGAATGGGCGACCTAGTGATTTTTTACTTTCCACATTTAACCATGAACAAGACGAATTACAATGTCCGCTTCGTAGGGTTATATGGCAGAGAAACATTGGGCAGTTTTGGATTTTGTATGGCTGTGCATGATGATGATGATGACGATGATGATGATGATGATGATGATGATGAATATTTCTCGCAGTCTACCTAATTCAATCTCCCTATGTTTTGTATCTGTTAGTCTAAGACTTCTAATATATTACAGTTAAATACTGTTTGTTGCGAAGAACTAATATATATGCAAGTATGTATTAGGTTTTGCGAACCTAGTAACAAATTAGTTCAGTTGTGACCAGAAGGATGGCTTATCCTTCTGGTCACAAGGATGTACCTTGTCACCCATATTGTTCAATTATGCGGTTGACTGGATTCTGAGCAACGCGCTAACTGGGTTCCGAGGCGTTCAAGTATCAAATAACCTATGGCTAACGGATGTTCATTACGCAGACGATGTTGTTCTCCTTGCTGACAGCTTTGGGAGCATGCAAAACGTTTTGGATCAAGTGGCCCAGTTTTCATCAGCCGTTGGTCTGGAAATCAATGCCGACAAAACGAAAGCCTTCGCCATCGGTGTATCTTCATCTGATGAGCAGCTCACGGTGTACGACAGCCCAATCGAAACAGTCGACGATTTTACGTACCTTGGTTCAAAAATGCTTCCAACTGGTCAAGTAAAGAATGAAGTCCGAACACGCATCGACCGTGCCAGACTTGCTTTCTTACAATTGAAGAACTCACTTTGGAGAAGAAGTGAAATCAGCCTCAAAACGAAAATCCGAGTCTACCAGGTTACTGTTCGCCCTGTGCTACTGTATGGCTGTGAGACTTGGCCATTACGTTCTGAGGACTCCAAAAAGCTTGAAGTATTCGACCATTGGTGCCTTAGGTACATCACAAAGACAAATGGATGGACCGGGTGTCGAACGCATCTGTTCGTCACCAATGCGGGGACATCATGCAACTATCCGTCTGGATCCAACTTCGTCGAGTTCAATGGTTCGGGCACGTACTACGTAAACCCGAAGACGAACTGGTACGGCAGGTGATGAACCCAGGTCAATGTGCAAACTGGCGCCGCCGCCGAGGTGGGCAACTGAAGACATGGCTTGCAACAATCAAATCGGACATGGAACTCCTAGGTTTACGCAATGTTTATGGTCCGCGTCACTGGGAGCGTCATTGGCCCTCTTTATGTTCCGAAATGGCTGCCAACCGCCCGGCATGGAGAGGTATAATCCGGGATATCAATGGAGCCGGCTTATCCTCCAAAAGGAGTCAGCCGCAGTAAAGTAAGTAAAGTAAGTACTTCTTTTTACTTATCAATAGAGACTTTATTTATATTAATACATAACTCATTATTATCTAGTTTTTGCATACATCTTATCAATATAATCAGACAAACTCTTGAGATCAGTCGCTCCTCGTTCGTCTTGTTGAAAGCATATAGCATTGACAAACAAGACGTAACAATTAGCAAGTTTTCCGCATTATAAAGAAAGAGTATTAAGGTTAAGTTAAAATTTTTAAAAAGTGGTACTAACAAGAGCTCACGTGAAACGCAATCAGGTCAAACAAAGTTGATGGAAAACTTCTCTATGCATGCAATGCATGAGTCTCTTGGCCGAGGAGATGAAGCTGATGGTCATTGCCTTAAGTAAATAGTTGTCAAATAAATCAATACTATGATGTAGTCGATGCATGTCTTTGCTATTTTATTTAATGCTTCGTGTACACAAACAATAAATATACAGTTTAATCCGGTCACAATATTTTAATGTATCAAACTAAGGTTAATTATGGTGAAAAAAACTTAAAATCAAAGTAAATACCTTTCCAAACATATTATTGAACCGGAAGCAACGCGAAAACGTCTGTTTGTCATTGATTGTAAAGGAGGACTTTTCTGTGCCTAATCCGGCGTTGTGTTGAAAGTTATGATGATGCTGATCTGAAGCTACAATGGAACTCGATTCTGTGGTTAAATTGAAGCGTCCTAAGCCATAATCATCAGACGATGTTGAGCAGTCCTCATAAGAAAGACTATCACAGTCGGTATCAATTAAGCTGAAACTGCCTACACCAGTTAAACACGGGATAAACTGATTCACGTTATGTGCACCGGGAGGTGTACCCGAATGATTGCCAGTTGGTCGCCGTTCAATGTTGCCCTTTGGCTTGGGTGAGAAGGAGGACGAGAAAATTTCCGAATGTGAGTAGTAGGTAGGCGCTGATGGATAGACTGAATCTGTCTCTTCCAATTTGGAAAAACCAATTCCGCCTGTCGATATCACTTTGTTGAATGAAGACGGCAGCCACTAAAAAAGATTATGATTTTAAACACGAAAACGAGAAAAAAAAATTAGCTTCCCATTCTGATCTTGGAGAGGTAGATTCAAACAAAATTTTAAAATTTTGTTAGGAGGCAAATGAAAATTATGAAAATTGGCGTTAAGCAAACGAGAAAAATGGTATGATAGAGATTTGCAAAATAAGATGAAATAAGAGCATTTAATCGTAATCATTAATTCAGTATGAATGCCAAACAACTACCACTGTCACGTAATACACTGAAGACAATGTTAAAAATTTAATAAAATTCAGTAAGAATTAGGCCCTTTCATTGCTTGTGGTTAAAAATTACTTGAAAAATGCCGCGACTACGTGTGCATGAATCCTCGTGTAAAACAAATTTCAAATTGTACTGCAGGAGTAACTCACTTATCGAACAGCGAGCCTAAGAACATTGTTTCGATCTCACACAACCGTGTGAATGCCATTTCTATATTCGATGTCATGCCGAAAAACTGAACTCATATAACAAATTGCACTTACACGAGTGGTGAGGGGACACCACTTGTACCAAATTCCCAAGAAACTCCATGAAATGTCATGGAGCCGGCTTATCCTCCAAAAGGAGTCAGCCGCAGTAAGGTAAAGTAAAGTATTGCACTTACAGATTGATAATGATTGCGTGGGTAACAATAATTTAAATCAAGTTTGCAAGCTTAAAGTAAACACCAATCCTATTGTATTTAACCAGCTGACGAACAACATAGCAAAACCACCGCCATGCACAAGTACTGACATATTTCGGCCTATCATGACCATCATTGGAGTACGACGGCAAAATGAATAGCATATATATGCATATATATGGAAAGAAAAATTAGATATGCGGCTCTCACCTCTAGTAGTTTTGCATACATTGTACTTGACTGGAAATGTCGGCTGCACAATTTCTATGCAGTCACGAACATTAATGTACTGACGTTTGGCTGACGGTAGTTATGCTATATTGTTCGCCAACTGGTTAAATACAATTGGATTGGTGTTAACTTCAAGCTCGCAAACTTGATTTAAAGAATTACTACCACCACCATCTAATTTTAATTTCCATGTATATGAATTGCGGTTTGATTCCCGCTAGGAAGTTTGCCGTCGTATTATGATGATGAAAATGGAAGGGCGAAACGCGTCATTACGAGTGACTGATGGTTTTTAGTTGAATACTGTTCGTTGTGGAGAACAATATATATATATATATATATATATATATATATATATATATATATATATATATATAAGTATGTATTAGGCGTTGCGAACCTAGTAAGAAATTAGTTCACTTGTGACCAGAAGGATAAACCAAAGACAGCACGAACGGAAATTATAATCTCATGCACATTCGTTTTGTGCTTTCTGGCGACTTATCAGTAGGAGCCGGTACTACATCCTTTAGCCACTATATATTTGGGTGAGGAATGTAGGATAATAGGATGATACAATCTGCTAGACGAATGTGTAAACCTGCAGTAGAGTAGTTAACATCGTATAGTCTCGACAATGCGACTTTAACGCTAATTCGCTCTATATAATAAATATACCGAGTTTGTAAAGGATACTAACACTATGTCTATTGTGTCAGTAACCGATACCAACATTATAGCACCGAAAAGGTACATGGTACTGATGCACATTCCTCACCGAAATATATAGTGGCTAAAAGGCGTAATACCGGCTCCTATTGATGAGTCGCCAATAAGCACGAAACGAATTTACAGGAGATAACACTTCTCGTGCACACTGTCTTTGGTTTATCCTTCTGGTCACAACTGAACTAATTTGTTACTTGGTTTTTGAGTTACTTTGTTCGACAACTGGTCAAATATAATGGGATTGGTGTTTACGTCGATCTCACAAACTTGATTTAATGAATAGTATTTACGATGTCCCTCTAATGACAGCATCTGAACACCGTGGAAGAACTGCCATTTTCGGTTTACTGTTTCTGAATTCTATTTCAGATGAGTAACTGATTGACAGATTTTTCCAATTTGTCTTTACAGGAACGTTTTACTAACGATCTGGTGGTTACTAAGGACCGGTGTAAATGAATGCCTCTTTTTTTAAAGAAAATGGTTGATTAAATTATTGCTCAAAAGGAAAATATTAGACATGCTAAACAAAAGAATTACATAGCTTTAGGTAGGCCGACATTCTGTTGGAAACCACATCCAATATTACGCCTCATTGCGATCGAGGCTAACGATATTCTTTCGTAAAATAAAACGTTGCTGTAAACACGTATTTAGTTACAAATTTAAAAAATTTCAAAACAATTGCTTAGAATTAAACGAATGAATTGCCTTTTCTACACTATAAAATTCTTAGTTTATACTGACATATGTAAGTAATTAATGGGTCAGGTGTTTATATCAAGACTGCAACCTTGATTATAATAATTGCTTAGAATAATCGCTAATTTCTGTGAAATAGACCGAAGAATGAAGAATGTTTCGTGGTTGGCTGTAATATATTCACGTTATTTAGCTGGTTTGAAATTACTAGTACAGCACTTAATGATTTTGAGAGTCTAGATTTATTTTAATCCAGATGCATAATCGCCTAAGATTTATCGAATGTTTTTCGCACGGTATCCACAAATCAAAGTCGTTACTTAATTAGGGCTGCCATGAATATGCGTTTAATTGTACGCGTGCTTCAACTCTTCTTTGAGGTATATGCTGTTAAAGCAGTACCAAGTTCCATCTTCCTGACACGCATATAAATATATATATATATATGCACTAAAGAGATTAGTTTTATGATATACACCAAAACACAATCATTCGTCTTGTAATCTAATAAGGAAACATAAGAGAACCACTTCTTTCCATGCCCAACCTCAATTTACAGATATTTAGGTTCGAATTGCTGATGATAGAAATATATTTGTTAGATAATTTACTGTTGCGATGGAAGATCACGTTTGTTGTCCTCCTTAGGGACGTTAGTCATTTTTTGCCATCTTCAAATAGTTTCAGCACAGATTAATGTCAACCATACAATGCTTAAAATAAGGTCAGATCTCTGAAATATAGACGATTATAACTCTTCATCTGGTTCAAGCTATAATATTTTAACTTTTCTACTTAGTAGGGTTTAGATGATGACTTCTGTGCACCAGCATCTCCAAATCGAATTCATTTAAACTTCAACTGTAGTCATCATTTAAATGGACACACCCGATTGAACCAGTTCACGATCTTTCGAGCTGCTCCTAAAATTACTCTGAGAAGAACACATCAATTCCTTTAAATCAAGTTTGCGAGCTTGAAGTAAACACCAATCCCATTGTATTTAACCAGTCGTCGAACAACATAACAAAACTACCGCCAGCTGCAACGCACTGACGCGTTTCGACATTCCATGATCATCATTAGAGTACGACGGCAAACTGACTATCAAGGATCAAATCGCATTGAATATATATGGAAATCAAATTTAGATATGCGGCTCTCACCTCTAGCAGTCTCGCATACATTGAACTTGACTGGAAATGTCGGCTGCACAATTTCTATGCAGTCACGAGCATTAACTGTTTGCAGCTTTCGCCACATATACATATATAGGCAATACAATTTAACAATAATTGATTGCGCGGGTGGTGGTAACAATTCTTTAAATCAAGTTTGCGAGCTTGAAGTAAACACCAATCCCATTGTATTTAACCAGTCGTCGAACAACATAACAAAACTACCGCCAGCCGCAACGCACTGACGCGTTTCGACCTTCCATGATCATCATCAGAGTACGACGGCAAACTGACTATCGAGGATCAAACCGCATTGAATATATATGGAAATCAAATTTAGATATGCGGCTCTCACCTCTAGCAGTCTTGCATACATTGAACTTGACTGGAAATGTCGGCTGCACAATTTCTATGCAGTAACGAACATTAACTGTTTGCAGCTTTCGCCACATATACATATATAGGCAATACAATTTAAACAATAATTGATTGCGCGGGTTGGTGGTAACAATTCTTTAAATCAAGTTTGCGAGCTTGAAGTAAACACCAATCCCATTGTATTTAACCAGTCATCGAACAACATAACAAAACTACCGCCAGCTGCAACGCACTGACGCGTTTCGACCTTCCATGATCATCATCAGAGTACGACGGCAAACTGACTATCGAGGATCAAACCGCATTGAATATATATGGAAATCAAACTTAGATATGCGGCTCTCACCTCTAGCAGTCTTGCATACATTGAACTTGACTGGAAATGTCGGCTGCACAATTTCTGTGCAGTCACGAACATTAACTGTTTGCAGCTTTCGCCACATATACATATATAGGCAATACAATTTAAACAATAATTAATTGCGCGGGTGGTGGTAACAATTCTTTAAATCAAGTTTGCGTGCTTGAAGTAAACACCAATCCCATTGTATTTAACCAGTCATCGAACAACATAACAAAACTACCGCCAGCTGCAACGTACTGACGCGTTTCGACCTTCCATGATCATCATCAGAGCACGACGGCAAACTGACTATCAAGGATCAAACCGCATTGAATATATATGGAAATCAAATCAATTCCTTGCAATAAAGTTCGTTCGCATAAATGCCCTACGCTGCACTATACTCGTGATTACTAATTTGGCCTTTCATATCTAGACTTTTAGTAAGATTAGAACAAAATATGAGATAATTAGGACGGCCACAAAGAAAGAATTTAAATCTTAAAAATTTTCACGCGTTACAAATTCCTGCTAAATGCAGTAATAAAACATAGAAAAGAACAAGTATACCGATGTCCAAAACATGTTAAATTGGCATTAATTTTATTGGTCTCTGATGGTTAAGAACCAGAAAGAGACAGTACAGAAAAACGGCAGCATTTAATAACTACAGTTGTAGTGATTCATAACTACGATGATTATTCATATTAATGTGCTGGCTGGGAAAGAACAGCATGCTCTCATTCCTATAATGAGACAGACAATATCGATTAAGAGCTGTCATTCACTTCGGCGGACCGTCTCCGAAGGCCGACACATCTTTTTCCAGTAAAATTAAATTTTGAGTCTTCAGTAGCTCAAGTAGTTTTAAAGAGCCTACACATACCCTACGCCACAAACAAACCTATTCTAATTCTGTCACTAATTATTTGATATTAAGTGTTGGCTGGGTACTTGAACCGAATTCGAGGCCTCACATGGTATAGCATGGCTGTACCCCGAAGTTCAGACAATGTTTATGCTGCGGTTGCCAATACAATTAACCAGAGCCTACCGGCAATTAGGCCAAAATAATTCTGTCTATTATAAGGACCTCGAATTTTAATAGCTAAATTATGAAATAAATTGGCCCGTTAAGTTTAAAAAGAACAACTTCCCAAATTCAAATATTAAAGACTTAAAGCACAAACTGTTAGCAGCGTCAGCGCCAGGAAATTGTTTTGTAATAGTAATCAACTTAATGGAGCATGGTATAATTATACTCAACCGGATATGGCAAGATACGCAGTAAAATCTGAGAATGCAACATTTAATTCGAAGGAAAAATACGGCGCTAAATTGATTAAAATCCATGATTTAGAAAAAAGTTTAGTACAGAGAAACTATATCAATAGAAAAATTTTCACCAAGTAACGCAAAGTAAGCAATGCAGCAGTTGGCATCTCTCAAATAAGACAATCAAATATAAAACGCAATAACAACGCCATTTCCTCTGAAATACATTCTTTCAGAGTGTACCAAGTTTACAATCTCGATATAAACACAAATTACGTTATGTATATACATTTGTTAGTATGAGGTAAGTGTAAAAAAGGCAATTCATCCAGTAGAACGGTTTCGACCTTAATGGGAACTCACCCCACGCTGCCCAGAATTTGGCGCGCATAGGGATCGAACATGGGCACATCTGCTTCGGAATCTGTTGCTCTAAACACTGAGCCACCATGCCACATGCTACACACAATTTTCAGTTACATAATGCCTAATGTCCTTGTTTGCATTTCTTTTAGGTGGAATCTAAACTTTTAGACATAAAGTTTTAAAAAAAACCACAATAAATCTGTCATTACATCGTTGGACGTGGTTTTGAATTGACCATTTATATAATACAAAGAACATTGGTTGTGCGGGCGGTAATAACAATTACTTTAATCAATGTTGCGAACTTGATATAAGCACCTGACCTATTATGCACATACATTTGTCACAATAAACTAGGCATTGTATAATATGGAAAAGGCAATTCATCCAGTATACCGGTTTCGTCCTCTAAAATATCGGCGTTCAGAAAAATTAATATAATATTTCAAGCAGATAAAAATAGATATTTAAAAGAATGAAATAAATGAAGTATCTATTTACAATCGACTCTAGTGGCAGGAAGACTAATTATTTTTACTGGTCATTTTTAAGAGACGCTGTGGCAGGTACAACAAAATGAAGAGAGAAGATAGCTTAAGCTATCCATACAAGTTAAAGAAAAGTACGCGATGAGGCAACACGAAATACAATTCACCAAAATGTATGCAGAAGACGTGGATAAACTTTAGTAGGCCGATTTACTAGACAGCTAATAATTACAGTTGCCAAGCGTTGCCTCGTGAATGCATTTATCAAGCCAAACAACTAATGCATGTCCACAATTGTGCAGCATATTTTAACACCTCGTGCATATGCTCGACAGATAAATACGCCACGAGTACACAAGAAGGATAAAACCGCTCTATTTAATGTATTGCGCTTGCTCAATTAGACAATGTTTAATTTATACGGGCTCAATATAACTTATGCAGGCTACATGGTGTCCGTTCTAGGACAGATCATGAGATGGCTAAGTAAAACATCTGGTCGAAGGCGATGTTGTACAGACCAACCAGAAGAATAAACTAACCGAAAAAACACAAGATCGTATATGACCAAAATGTACAACTAGTGCGTGGAGTTGGTAGCGTAGTGAATGAGTTTCTAGACCAAAAGCAAATGAAAACTGATTCGAGTCTCGAACGTGGTAATTCTGTCAAGTTCATAGTAAGGGCCAAATAAATAATTGCTAAAGCACTTTTATTATCTTATGATGTGTCTAGTTTGTACTTATTAAGTATATCTCATAAAACCTAGCTTTATATTTGGTATATATATATATATATATATATATATATATATATATATATATAAATATATATATACAATTATCTTCTTAATTGGAAGAAAAAAACATGTAATAACAAAGTGGATAATGGGTCAAAATTAACCATACATAAGAAAAAGAAGTCAAATTGAAAAATAGACTATTCATCTCCAACTTAATAAAATTTACACTCAGAATGTATATAAATGAAAGAATGTAATTTCTGGAAAAAAATTTACCATTATCCAATTTATTATAAAATGTGCCTTGTTTTCCTAAATATTCTGTGTAAAATTTGAAGGCACTATATATATATATATAGTATTTTTTAAATTCTTCGTTTAAAGAGCACTTTTATTTACAATAATAAACCTAGCTAAAATAAAAGGATTAAGTAAAAGGGCATAAGTTCCTTCTAAATGAATCTAGCACCGAAATATTAGTGACCAAGAGAAACTGAGTTTGAGATTTAATAGATTTGATGATTTATCTAAAAAGCTAAAGCAACGCCACATCTCATCACAAAGAAAAAAAGTAGTTTCCGGTATTGTAGCAAGTATAACCATGCAGATGATGTAATGAAAAGTAGCACAGTTAGCAAGTTAGTTAAAACGAAACACTGTAAGACCACGCATCAAATATTACTGAGAGTTGAGACACAACAATAGATAAAATTTTCTTCCTCGAATCTCACCTTAAATAATGCACTGTGAAATTACTCAGTGTCTCTTTAATTGTCAACGATTGAGCTAAAAGTTTCAAACAAAATCTGACGTTGTTTAAAACGGCAATAATTAAATTTTTATGCAGAAGTTAAAATAAAATTAATTTATATTTGTTTTGCAAGCAAATCACTAGACATTTAAAAGATGGCGATTCAAGAAATTGAAAAATCATGCCATTGTGAAATGGTATATTAACAAGATAAAACAAGTACTAAATTAGCACAAAAGAGATAGCTATACTAATTAAATGGGAGAATCCCAAAAGACAGCTAGAATCACTGCAGCTCGTAGACCATTACAAAATCTTCACAAAAACTTTGCATCAATTAATCTTGTTCAAAATAACACCGTAGTTAATATTTGTAAAACAAATTTGAAAAAATGATAAAATTATAGTTGCGATCATGATGTAAACACATGACCAATTATGTACAGACATACTTCAGTCTAAACAAAGTATTGTATAGTGTAGAAAAGTCAATTCATTCAGTAAACCGATCTCGTCCTTATTGGTAACTCAACACGTACTGTCCAGAATTTGCTTTGGACAGAGCTCGAACCTGGGCACGATTGTGTTGGAATCTGGTGCTCTAATCACTGAGCCACTCTGCCACAAACTTCACACAATTTTCAGTTATACACCAACAATTGTTTTTTGGTTCGCCTTTCCTTTAGGTGGAGCCTATATGCTTTACTTTACTGCGGCTGACTCCTTTTGGAGGATAAGCCGGCTCCAATTTCATGGAGTTTCTTGGGAATTTGGCATCCGTTTAGAACTGAATTTCTAACTAACAATCCAAAATCTTTCATTATAGACACAGACGAAACGCTACAGGAGGAAGTGGTAATGAAATTTACATTTATGTTATAAAACGAACATTGGTTGCACGGGCGGTGATACAAATTACTTCAATCAAGGTTGCGATCTTGATATAAACACCTGACCCATTAGGTGCATAAACTCGTCATTATAAACTAAGGATTACATAGTGTAAAAAAGGAAAGTAATTCAGTAGGCCGCCTTCGTCGTAATTAGGAACTCAACCCATACTGCCCAGAATTTGCCGCAAACAGGACTCGAACCTGAGAATGTCTGCTTCGGAATCTGTTGATCTAATCACTGAGCCGCCATGCCGCACACTACACACAAGTTGCATACTAATTAATATTTCTTGGTTTGCATTTCGTTTAATTTGAGCCTATTCGGCATACTTTTAAACCTAAAGTTCAGATAAATCATCATCATCATCATCATCATCATCATCATCATCATCATCATCATCACCATCATCATCATCATCATCATCATCTTACACAGCCAAAGAAATACCAAAAGTAACTAATGTTTCACTACCCTATAACCAGAACCGGAAAAAATATATAAATAACGAAAAAAATAATAATTTCGACACAAATTATTAGTGAGATTTACGAGAGAGAGAGAGAGGCGGTGAAAGTATGCCTAGCTACTATGACTATATTTATGAAGATTACTCGCAGAATTGAGGCAAACTAAACCTCTGCACAACGCCATTATGAACAAGTCAGCATTAGGGCAAGGCAACATGAGCAATATAGCTTCTTTGCTGCTTTCACTGTATCACGTAAGCAAACCAAACCGTGAAGCTAACTTTGTCCCACAAAGAAAAGAAAGTTACGAAGATGATTCTACCAAGCACCTGCAACAAGATCGCCATTGAGCTCGATTCAATGCCATTTCGCGTAGGGTTACCAACCAAGAACTATGATGCGCACGTGGATCCCATCCAGGCAGACGAGTGGGTCCTATACTACACAACTACTACTTCAACTGATTCATCCATGTCGAAATCTGCCCAATTTTTTTCTTACGCCAATCTTGTGCTGGATGAGAGAACAGATCTCTACTGGGCAATCAAACTGAGAGCATAAGCAAAACGTGACCGAGCCATTGTGTGGATACATTTGACAGTATGAACTAGGCATTTTATAATACAGAAAAGGCAATTCATCCAGTATACAGGTTTCGAGCACTGAAATATCGGCTTTTAGAATTATTCATTTAATATTTCAAGCAGATAAAAATAGACATTTAAAAGAATGAAATAAATGAAATATCTACTACATAATTGCCTCTAGTGGCAGGAAGACTATTTATTTTTACATATCATATATAATAGATGTTGGGGCAGGTACAAAAAAATGAAAAGTGAAGATAGCTTAAGCTATCCATACTAATTAAAGAAAAGTACGCGATGATGCAACACGAAATACAAATCACCAAAATGTACGCAGAAGACGTGGATAAACTTTAGTAGGCCGATTTACTAGACAGCTAATAACTACAGTTGCCAAGCGTTGCCTCGTGAATGCATTTATCAAGCCAAACAATTAATGCATGTCCACAATTGTGCAGCATATATTAACACCTCGTGTATAAGCTCGACAGATAAATACGCCACGAGTACACAAGAAGGATAAAACCGATCTATTTAATGTATTGCGCTTGCTCAATTAGACAATGTTTAATTTATATGGACTCAATATAACTTCTACAGGCTACATGGTGACCGTTTTAGGACAGATCATGGGATGACTAGTTAAAACTTCTGGTCGAAAGCGATGTTGTACAGAACCACCGGAAGTATAAACTAACCGAAAAAACACAATATCTTATATGACCAAAATGTACAACTAGTGCGTGGCGTTGGTAGCGTAGTCAATGAGTTTCTAGACTAAAGCAAATGAAAACTGATTCGAGTCTCGAACGTGGTAATTCTGTCAAGTTCATAGTTAGGGCCAAATAAATAATTGATGAAACGCATTTATTATCTTATTCTACGTTTAGTTTATACTGATAAAGTATATAGCCTTTCCATTTTGGAGCCTACATGGCATCCCTTTAGACCTGAAGCTTCAACTAACTATCAACAATCTTCCATTGTAAGCTAACCAAAAGAATATTAGTTAGTATATAACCAAAATTTGTGTGTGGTGTGCGGCAAAATGGCTCAGTTGTTAGAGTATCAAATTCCAAAGCAGATGTGCCCAGGTTCGAGCCCTGTTCATGGCAAAATCTGGACAGTACGTTATGAGTTCCCAATAATAATGAAACCGGTCTACTTGATGAATTGCCTTTTCAACACTATACAATGCTTAGTTTATAATGGCAAATGCATGGGCATAAAGGGTCAGCTGATTATAACAAGATCGCAACCTTGATTAAAGTAATTTTTATCACCGACCGCACAACCAATATTAGTTTAATTCTAAAAAAAATTGTTCGGAAAGTTCTGGCTGCATTTTACAAATATAAGCACATCAGTTAGACTGCAGGCGAAATTCACATATGGTGGGGTCAAACAACAAAATTGATAATTTATTCGAAGTACATATTTCGGATACCAATATCGGTGTCCATTAACAGTCTACAATACATCACAATTCTTAGAAATAAGCTGCTAAAGAAAATAATTTCGGAGCTTTATGTACAGCTATCTAGAGCACCTATCTAGTCAAATGTCAGCCAAAACCTTAAATGATATGGCTAAATGAAATATCGGACTTTCTTTATTAGCTTGTTTCTGAGACTTGTGATATATTGTGGACGGAAGGATGCCAATATCGGCATCCGAAATCTATCCATCGGAAATTGATTGTAAAGTTTTCAGTGTTTAGCCAAAACAAAAATCAGCAACAACAAATCCGCAGAGTTATACTAGCACAATTCCCTAATGCTTCACTGTCACAAAACCATGAAATTTAAAGCTATGTGTGGGCTGTAAATGAACACTAGGTTGCCCATTCCTAGTGAATATATTCTTCATTAATCACCAGATTCTATATATAAGGTGGAATTGACTGACTAGCTCCACAATCTTTCAACGGTGGTGGCATAAAACGACAACGCGAAAGTTTACTTGCAACAAAGAAGGTGGCATTTTAGAAATTGAAGGAATAATGTAGTATTTAAGGGATGTGAGCATAATTCTATGAATCAAATTTTCGAGCTTCAAGTAAACACCGATTCCATTGTATATAACCAGTAATCGAACAACATAGTGAAACTACCGTCAATCGCACGCACTGACGTGTTTCGACCCTCCATGATCATCATCAGAGTACGACGGCAAACTGACTAGTAAGGATCGATCTGCATTGCACATATATGTAAAGCAAAATTAGATATGCGTCTCACCTAAAGAAGTCTCGTATACATTGTACATAACTGGAAGTGTCGGCTGCACAATTTCTATACAATGACGACCATTAACTATTTTCAGCTTTCGCCACACACACACACACACATATATATATATATATATATATATATATATATAGGAAATACAATTAAACTATAATTGATTGTGCGGAAGGTGGTAACAATTATTTAAATCAAGTTTGCGAGCTTAAATTAATTACCGATTGTATTTAACCAGTCGTGACAGAGAACTAATATATATGGAAATATGTATTATGTGTTGCACAAATAGTAACAAATTAGTTCAAATATGACCAGAAGGATAACATGGTGAATTATTACCACCTCTCGCGCAATCAATGGTTCTTTATTTATGTGAGCATAATATTTATTATAAACTATTTTTATAACTAAAAGAATCTCTTTTACAAGTCGATATATAAATATATTTGATATCAGTCCTATCATGCTCGAAGAATATTCCAACTTTAATAAGTATTTCATATGTATTGAAATTGATTATCTAACCTTATCATTTTAAAAAGAATTCAACTCAAATCACCGCGAAATATGCACAGGCTTGAACATGATATAAATGGTGATGCCAAAACCCTAAATGACCTATAAACGTGATCAATTGTGTACATTTACGGAAATATAAACAAATACGGACAAGGCAGTACATTTTAACATTTATTTTAAACATTAATAGCTGTATTCAACAAATGAAGTTTAAAAATTTACACCATTTGTTTATTAAGCATCGTATCTAAGAATATTGATGAAGCCAATTTATTTCTTGTTTAGTTCACTTTTCCTCGTAAAGTTTCAGTTTTTAATGAGTAGCCACAAAACGCGTTTTAATTAATAACAAATCATTTGAAAAAGGAACTTTTTATTTGAAAATGATCCGCCTGGTTGACAAGAGACATGTAAATATGTGAAAACAGTCTAGTAACACAAACGGAAAAGCTGTATTAAAAATCATTTCTGGACAAGCAGTGCAAGGAGGGCTTCAGAATCATGGGACAAGTGAGAAACCATCAATCAAGTAAAAAAACAAGCTGTGCCCATGGAAATGTAAGGAAATCAAGATTTTACCGACCTACGAGTGCTTTCCATTGTCCCGCAAACGCCAATCGTGGTATCAGCTCGAACGCTGACAGCACTACGCAAAAGCTAAATGGAAGTTTGTCTGAAGCAAATTATATTCCAGAAGAGGCTTCGGCTATACAGACATAATAACCAAGTCTCTATACGTAAATATTGAACAATAAGTATCACAGTTAAACTAACGACTAATACTTGGCCGCTTCAGATTAATTCTCGTAATTATCAAACATAACATTACATCATAATATATGCATGCTTCATTGTATCAGGCATGAATCACTCCATACATGGAGGACAGTAATTTGAAAAGGCAAGTAGGATATGTTTTCCGTTTAGGTTTACATGAAGATATTACAAAATAAGCGGTTATGTTAGGAAAGATCTGAATGAGCCTATTCTCGCAACTTGGAAGGAGTAATCCATCGTTATCATCACGCACAGCCACACAGAAGCCAAAATGACTTAATGTTTCACTGCTATATAACCATACGCCGTTCACGGTTATGTGGGCTGTAAAATAGTGTTGTCGCCATTCCTATCCAAAATAAAGTGAGACTAACACGCTTGCCAATTTTACTGGCGTCAGTTTGCTCAAAAATGCCCTATTTTTACAGTCTGAAGCCAATTGCCAGACAACAAACGGTTTTGCCAATGTCAAATAGAAGCCAAAGATCATGTCGAATAGAGCACTACTGCTAGAAGTCACCGAGTTCAGCTAAATAAGATTTCTACTAACACCAAATAAATCGGATTCGATTGAATTCTAGAGATGTAAATGGTTACTTCAGCCGTATTTATAAAGTTATGCAAATTAAACTGGAACCAAATACAATTCATCTAGTAGACATACTTCGACCTTATTGGGAACCTTAAAGTACAGTTCAGAATTATGCCGTGGACGGGGATGGGATTTGTATTTATATTCGAACCCCGTCCACGGAAAACTTCTGGAAAGCATTTGAAACCTATCTTCTGGATGAATTGTTTTTGTTATCTTATACAACGCTTAGTTTATACTGAAAAATGTACATCGATCGATGTTTGTGTCAAACTCACAACCTTGATATCACTACCTTCGCAATCAAGAAATGTTTAAACTGGAAGCTCCTTTAAATTTTACTAAGCACCAAGCTAGTATCTTAAAGTGTAATGTCGATCCTCTATTGCGCCACTGCGACTTACAAGATGGCGGATTAATGCTGCTAGTGTTTTGTCCTATAAAACTCATCCCATCGAAACGCATATATGCTGATTTTGCTTTGCCTTGAAGCGGGCTTGGTCATAACTGTGTTTGTAGAGGTCTAGGTTGTCTCATTTTTGTGTATTACCTAGAGAAGTATCTCTACCTGAACAGGAATCTATCTATCGCTTACCTTTAGAATGGTTCAAATTTATTTATTTGTAATATTCTTGTGATATATTTTTTGGCATTTAATTATAGTTTTCTCATGGTTATATGGCAGTTAAGCATCAGTTATTAAAGTGTTGTAATTCTGTCAGTGATGATGATGAAACTGAGAAATATTTTTATGTAGCTATATAAATTTCCGGTCTGACAACCAGCGGGCACCAGCTAGTCAGACCAATAATAATAGCATGAACATTGCCGGATCTAATACGATACGGTCATTATTCCGTTTCCTGTAAAGCCCTGAGATCTATTTAATTTTACAGCTAAATTTAGCGCTAAACAGTTAGTGATGGAATGAGAGCAAGCGTCCCGGACGCTAAAGTAAAGTTTGGGCAGTAGAAGGAAACTTTGGTTACTGGTCCCAAGGCAGACATATCTAGTCTCGTAATCAGATTATAATTCTTTTCATAAACAAGATACGCACACAAATAAACAACGACTTACAGCGAGGAAGGGAATATATTTATTAAGAGCAAGCGTGCAGGCTAGGCATAAACACAAATTAGTTTCGACGTTAAATCAGACAGCTACCATAATCCTAATAGCATTTGTATGAAAAGCTGATATATATATATATATATATATATATATATATATAATATATATATATATATATATAGCTCAAACCATAACTAGTCTCACATACACTTTACATGTCCGAAATGTCGGCTGCAGAATGTCTATAAAATACGAATTCAATTTTAAAGTTATAGATACATCCAAATGAGTATATCCACTAAATGGTCACTGATTTCGCGATCAGTGATTGGTAGCATTTACTCATTTAAATAACGTTGTGAGCTTCAGATAATACCGATCAAATTATATATATATATATATATATATATATATATATATACTTTTTTGCCAGTAAAATCTGAGCATTCGTCCTTATTGGGAACTCTTCCAGTACTGTCCATAATTTTGCCACAACAAGGGCTCAAACCGTGGCAAGTCCACTTCGGAGTCTGACTATATCAACTGCGCCACTCTGCCGCACACTAAACACGTTTTCGGCCATTTAATAACTTGTTCTTTCTTTGCCTTTCCTTTAGGCGGAGCCTGTGGCATCTCTCTACACCTAAATTTCTAACAAGCCAACCAAAATCTGTCATTATAGAACAGATACTACATCAATACACCATTATATAAATAAATAAATATATATATATAGGTATATATATATATATATATATATAACTTGTGGGTTGATTACCGTTAGTCAGTTAACCATCGTTCTCTGATGACAAACTTGGAAGGTAGAAACACGTCAAAACGCAGGATTGACTGTGGCTTTCATATAACATGCAATCGAATAAAGAAAAATTGATTGTAGCGTATTTCAAATCAACAACTGATATCTAAATAATTAACCTTAAGATACAACAAAACATTTATTTCTCGATATTGTTTTTTAAAGACTCGTTCATAGTTGCACAGTGGCGCTTTCGCACCATCTTATCAATTGATTCAGTGGAGAAATAGAAAGCAATAGTTTTGCTAAATCCGAAAAAAGCATAAAAATTATACATCAGTCCAAAATTTAAAAAAGGAAGAAACGTAACTAAGCAGAGTTTTGTGTAGGGCTTGGCAAACCTCATTTTAATGCCGTTGTACAAACAATTTGTTTATTTCAGTTGTGACCAGAAGGATAAACCAAAGGCAGCATGAACGGAAAGTATATTATTGCACATTTTCGTTTCGCTTTTGTCGGTGATTTATCAGGCCTTTAACCACTATATATTTCGGTAGAAGAATGGAATAATAGGACGGAGATTGGACCGTCCTATTATCCCACATTCCTCAACCAAATATATAGTGGTTTAAAGGGCGTAATACCGGCTCCTACTGATGAGTCGCCAGTGAGCACGAAACGAATGTGCATGAGATTATACTTTCCGTTCATGCTGCCTTTGGTTTATCCTTCTGGTCACAACTGAACTAACTTGTTACTAGGTTCGCAAAACCTAATAAATACTTGCATATATATTAGATCTTCGCAACAAAACAGTATTTAACTGTAAATTTGTTTATTTTTTCAAAGAGAGAGACATGAATTCCTTTGCCTGTTATCTGCCGAAAAATTGTGGTTAGACAATTTTGCAATGATGATTTCAATGACGAACCATGCCAAGACTACACGACAAATGGAACTTTAAGCAAATGTATCCTTGCAGGAAGTAGCCGTTAAAGAGCAACGGCCACTTGAAGTTCGCATTTAGATATACTCTATTGGTTTTTACTACGAGAAGTCACTTTAACAATAATTAACTACATGCTGGAAAGCAGAAAAATTCTCGTCATTATGCTACGATATCAAAATGTTACAACTCTCGGGGCGTCTGGTAATAACGCTGAAGCGTCCATTTGCAATTCGACGAATAACACGAAAAAAATTTTCACTCCGTCAGTCAAACTGAACGTTGACCGTTCATGTCTTCAAAATGTGTACAAAAGCTAAAAATTGATATACGTAAATATATACTACATACAGGCATACATACACGCTAACATTCATACAGAAAAACATGCACGCATACATAAATAAATGCAAACGTACATCAACAAATACATTCATACGCACATACATACAAACATACACACTTACAAATAGACATGCATGTATATCTCTAGACAAGCATGTCAGACAGAAAAACATGCACGCATACATAAATAAATGCAAACGTACATCAACAAATACATTCAAATGCACCTACATACAAACACACACACTTACAAATAGACATGCATGTATATTCTAGACAAGCATACCTATATAGGTACAAGAAAAAATAATGCAGAACAGATTGTCAGAAACATACAACTATGACAAGCAGTATGAATAAGATCAAAGTATAATTCGATCATGGAGCAAGACAGATATTAAATATTCTTGTCCTGATCATGTAGCAAATTTTACGTACTAGTATGTATAGAAAGAGGCTAAACGTAATATAACCGCAATTGAGAAGGTTGGATATCCAGATATACCTACATGAGTTAATATTTGCAATTTAAATGAGTTTATCCAAAAATTGTGAGTGTGTATTCGTCATTGAAAACAAAGTACGTTTAGCGAAAAACAAGTTTATACATAAATACAAATATTCATAAATCGTAGTTTTTGGTTGGAAAGCCTGTGCGATATGGCATCGAGTTGAGCTCAGTGGCGATCTTGTTGCTGGTTTCTTGTAGAATCATCTTCGGGACTTTCCTTTCCTAGTAGGGCAGAGTTAGCTGCGATGTTTGTTGTTGTTTATCACGCGGTACGGCGCAAACCGCAAGAATGCTGTTCTGCTGATGTAGCCTTGCCTTAATGCTGATTTCTGTTTGTTATCTAGATAAATATAGGTTCTCCCTCCCGCATAAATCCCAATAATAATTTGTGCTCTTAAACTATTACTTTTGCAGTTAGGTAAAAATTCTTCTTTTTTGTTTCTTATGCTTATATGGCAGTGAAACATTAGTTAAAATCGGCTTTTATATGGTTATGTATGATTATATATATATATATATATATATATATATATATATATATATATATATGTGTGTGTGTGTGTGTGTGTTGTACCAAATCTGGACCCAATCGCAGAAAATTATGGCAAGTACTTGATAAATAAAATAATGACAAAACTGTTCTACTTGTTAAATTGAATTTGCTAAATAAATAATTTTTAGCCAATAGAAACAATATATATGATCTAAAATTTGCTATAATACTTTAATTCAATATATATATATATATATATATATATATATATATATATATATATATATATATATATATATATATATAAGGAATCACTAATTGCTCAGTATACCGTGTGACATGTATGCACAATCTTGTAGCTTTATTTACAAAAATATGCCTGGTTTTGTTACAAATAGATAATTCATTAAACTGTTTAGCTATTGTGTTAAAAGTGATTATTTGTTAAGTTTACATGATGAGAACACTCCTGGTGAAGACAACTAGAAACAGATTTCGCAACGTTGGGGTTATTAATTGTGTTGGTTAAAAATCACCATCAAGAATTATTTTGACTGCTAATAGTATTGATTATTTCACCATGAACATAAAACTTTAAAATCGTTTCCTAAGATAGTTGTTAGAAAGTGGCGCAAAGTACGCTGAAAGTAGCAGCCCATTTCTTTGGATTCTAAGTCGAAGTGGTTGAAAGCCCACATACTACCAGTTGTCCTCAATGTGGTGGAAAAATTCAAAATGAAAGAAGATGGATGCCACTGTCTGAAGAGATACGCGAACAAATGCCTTCGACATAGGTTTAGTTTAAGTCACCGGCAATTGATCCCCAAGAAGCAATAACCAAGAGTAAATCTTACTAGGTGACCCGTTCCACCTGTTCGCCAGTCCAGGTGGTATTCTTGCCCCGCTTAACTAAAGAATGCTACTGATTGTAACCAAACCACTGCCTTAGACGTCTGCGAGATAATTTCAGTGGATGACCAAAACAGCACGTGCCCTCATTGCTGATGTGGACATTGGATAACGAAAAATCTTTGGCAAAGTAGTAGTCGACTAGTTCCACTTAAAATTTCGCTTTAATTAGTCTTAAAGGCACCGGCCTATCAGGATCCTTGTGCGCAGGACTTCAATATCAACGCAATGCGCGTATGTAATGTAATAAACATTTGAAACCTCATTCAATAAGCTGTAGTTTATCATAATATCACAAATCATCAGCTAGGTTAAGAGAATCAAAAACACATTGCATTTTAATTAACAAAAATAGTGATAATTTTATTTTATATTAAACAATATCAATTTTAAATAAACTAAACAATCATTTGTCATTTATAAATCATGGACATTAACATTATTAATTACAAGATACAGTGTCGATTCATTAAATGGTAAAGCAAATGTGTTGTTTTATAAAATCAATATTCACGTATTTGTTATGGCTAACAATAGTACAATATAAATAAAAGATGGTTACTCCGTCATATAAAGCAATCAAATGAACATAACTGGTGACAAACTGATACCGGAATGATGAACCGAAACCGACATAAAGATATTTAAATCAATTAGCACATGGTGGATTTGCTTAAGTGGTGGATATTCAGAATGGTCACTATTTTAACATAAGGAGATATTCGTTCAATCTATAAGATATATTTGATCGTGTTTAAAGTGTCATCCCGAAATACATGGAAAATGTAAACATTATAGAACCAGAACAAGACAACAAGGACGAAACTTATTTGATAAAAGAATTTCCTTTGCTATCTTATATCATGTTTAGTTTATACCGACTATATAAATATATATATATATATATATTTAAAGTTTAAAATCCTACTAGTTACCATTTCTATAATTATACGATTATTTCATGCGCAAGCGGTGATAACAACTATTTAAACCAAGGTGGTAATCTTGATATAAACACCAATCGCAGGATACAGATACATTTGTCAGTATAAACTAAGCATTTTATGCAATGTTTGGTTTAAACAATTGTTATCACTGTCCATGCAAACAATGATCTTTTAATTAAAATATTCAATCTAAAACCACTTTCACAAATAATGTGGAGTCTATTCAATAATGACAGATTTTGGGTGGCTAGTTGAAACTTTCGGTCTAAAGAGATATCATACAGGCTCCATCTAAAGCAAAGGCTAGCCAAGAATCCTTAGTTATTATATAAATGAAAATTGTGTGTAGTGTGCGACAGAGTAGCTCAGTGGTTAGTGCAACAGATTCTGAATCAGACGTGCCCAGGTTCGAGGCCTGTCTGCGGAAAATTTTGGACAGCACGTGAAGAGTTCCAATAAAAACGAAACCAATCTACCGGAGAATTGACTTTTCTATATTTTAAAATGTTTGCTTTACACCGACAAATTTATAAATATCACATGACCAGTGTAAATATCAATATCACAGCCTTGATTTAAAAAAAATAGTTTTAAGCCATCAATAAAATACAAATATATAACATTTATAATTCAAGAAATGTATTTTTTTTGCGGAGTATTTACGAAATAAATCGTCCATTTATTCAGAATAAACATACACTCGATTATTTGATTGGGTTTCATTAAACTATATATTTTGTAATGCTCATCGGAAGTGGATATATATATATAGCGCTAATGATTTTTGGTACGCTGAATTCCACGCAATGTACCTGCTATTCGGCGACGTTAAAGAGTCTCAATCATCCCTCTTGAGGAAAAGATATTGTATCTGCCATCTGATCAAGAGTTGTGACCAGAGAAATTTGCCTAAGCATATCGCGAATCTACAACGCATTTTTCAAATAATAGGGTTAAAGACCACGGTTTTAAGTGGTAAATGATCGTTCCTTTTATTTTAATAAAGTTATTTAAAATTCTAGAAATTTCTGCTAAAATGCAAGGTGTAATCGATTATATAAATATTCAAAGCAAAATATCATGTCAAGCAAAATTTTGAATGATAATACCGGGTGCTCTTTGTTTTATATTAATGGCATTGTATACGTATAATATGAGAGAACATACTCTTTGCTATTAAATGTGCATTCTTATCCAAAAAATATACTGTGCAATAGCAAAAATCAATGGCGTTGATATATATATATATATATATATATATATATATATATATATATATATATATATAGAGCGAGAGAGAGAGAGCGAAATAGAGAGATTTGAAATCTAATGGTAGGATTGTATATATATATATATATATATATATATATATATATATATATATATATCCTTTGATATACGAGCCTTAATAAAATTCATAGTACCCAGGGAAACATGAGCAAAAACGAAAAGAAAAATTATCAGATACAAGAAAGGCTTCTTTCTCATTTTCTTCTCAAGTATCTACAAATGAAAATATTTTTATATATAAATTGAAAGGCAAAACAAGATAGAAATATGTAAATATGGAGAGAGTGTGAAAAAAGAAAACGAATCAATTGCGTGCGTCACCTACAGTTAAAGTTCAATGCCTGAACATGCTTCTTCTGCTTACATAAAACGGGCTGAAATTTTTTTATCCATAAGGCTTCGATGTTGCTAGTTACCTTTTTTTATTGCATTTAGTAATTATTTTAAATGCTACGTCTGAAGAACAAACCTTTGATGTTTGAACGATTTATTGCGCAATTGCAAACGTGTATTCGCCATTTGATTTAAAACAGGCGTTTATGTTGTGGATTTGACCGCATTTTACTTGCGCGAGACAATTGATAGTACACGTATGTCGGCAAAATCTTGAATACTGTACATTTTCAGGTTCTCCGATTATTGGCCTTGATTGATGGGTTCTCATTTGTCTCTTTTTTAAGCCTTCCCTTAGCTGTCTGTCTGAAAAAGAAGCTGGAGCAAGATTTTCCACTCTCTTCGAACGTCCTTTTCAGACAAGCAGCTGATGGAAAAGAAGGAACAAATGAGAACCCATCAATTAAAGACAATAATCGGAGATTTTACCGACCTACGAGTACTATCAATTGTCCCGCACAAGAAAAATGCGGTCAAATCCACAACAAGGACAGCACTGAGCAAAAAAGTCCAACATTCAAAGCATTTAAGTTATAATGTTCTCCCATTCGAGTAATTAACCGTCTGGTCGATCGGCCTACGTAAGTTGACCGACAACTTGCGCATGTATATTGGTAAATAATATGTGATGTCGACATTAATGCCTGTTTTTTTATTGCTGGTAACGGATAGTGTGTCAGAGCACGAGAAAGATGATCTTCTGCCTTTCGTAGATGTACCACTAAAGAAAAAAAACTAATGCTAAATTAAATAGAACAATTTACCATAAACAACTTGGTCTGCACAGTATTTGCATTGCAGCAGTTTTGTGCCGTTTCGATATAAATTTTCAACATTTCGTGGCTGCTTTTCAAGAATTGACAATTTTGTTAGTCAAGTTTCAAAAGAAAATGAATATAATAAAGCAATTAACGATTTAATGTTTAAGGTCTATCCTATACAATTAATTGAATTAATTATTAAAGGGGAAATAAAACAGAAACAGATGTATAACGGAATAGAAAACAGTCTACCTGAACATCCATTTAAGAGGGATGCAGTTTCCCGAATGGCACAAAAGAAAGGTGAAGTGACATTAACACGCACATTTAATGCAGCTGAACTACGAGAGTTATTTGGGGTAAAAATTTGCCGTTACCACCAATCAAAGAGAAACATATGTTAATATCGACGTCAAATTTTATTTACTAATATACATGCGCAAGTTGTCAATCAACTTACGTAGGCCGATCGACCAGACGGTTAATTACTCGAATGAGAGAACATTGCAACTTAAACGCCTGGTTTACTTCAGATAGTGAATAAACATCTCCAATTGCACAACGCATCGTTGAAACATCTCACGTATGTTCTCCAGACGTAGTATTTCAGATAATTACTAATGGGAGCTAGCCACATGCGAAGCCTTATGGATAAACAAATTTCAGCCGGATTTATGCAAGCAGAATAAGCATGTTCAGGCGTTGAGCTTGAACTGGATGTGACGAACAATGGTGATTTCCGTTTATTCACACTCTCTATGTTTATAGATTTCTATCTTGTTGTGTCTTTCAATTTATATTTAAAGAGATTTCTATTTGTAGATGCTCAGAAGAAAATGAGAAAGACGCTTCGTATCTGATTAAATTTCTTTTGTTTTTGTACAGAGAGGGTACTAATATATATATATATATATATATATATATATATATATATATATATAATATATATAAACCCAATGTGCTGTAAATAGGAAAGTCAATTCATGCAATAGACCGGATTCGTTCGTATTGGAAACGCTTAGTCGTTCCGGGATACAATTACTTCGGACTCCAAGCACTTCGCAACACGTGTCGCATACTACACCCGATTTGTAGTCATCTATCAACTTTTAATTTTAATTAGTGTTTTCTTCAGGATGAACATATTTGTAATCTCTTAAGATCTGAAGTTCAAACAAAAAACCCCGTAATATTATAATTTTTACCGTCTACATGTATTTTGAGGCTATTAAATGTTTTTGCATTTAGAATTGAGCTATTTTACTAAGCGCCAATTCGTAAACCTATTTTTATGGTCTTAGCATATCATTCTGATAACGCATAGCTTATAGACAGATTCAAAAATGAGTTCATTAGAAGGATAAACATGCATTTTACCAGAACATAGTTAAAAAATGATGCAGCTCTTGCACAAAAAATGATCAATATATGAGTATATGCCGCTTACATGCTACGTTACCAGTAGTAATACTTTTCTGATTCTATACAAGGCCAAATCATAAAAAGTGATTTTCCCCTCAGAAGCTATCGCAATTAATAAGCGTAATCCGTGCCTAAACGTGCAAGAGATAATGTTAGCAAAAGTCAAACTATACCGAAATTCAAATATCATACGCGCGTCAAAACCCGCTTACGGACACTTTCAAGAAGAAATAAATCTGCGCTGCAATATATCAAGATAGACATGGCTACGATGTGATACGTTACAACAAATCTATGGTTAAACAAACAGTGGTTGCGCGGGCGGTGATAACAATTACTATAATTAAGGTTGCGATCTTGATATAAACACCTGACCCATTAAGAACATACATTTATCGATATAAACAAAGAATTGTATAGTGTCGAAAAGGCAAGTCATCCTGTGGACCGGTTTCGTTCTTATTAGGAGCTCATCACGTATTGACCAGCAGACGTGCTCAGGTTCGAGCCCTGTCCGCGGAAAATTCTGGCCAGTACGTGATGAGTTCCCAATAAGGACGACGCCTGTCTGCTGGATAAACTGCCTTTTCTACAATATACAATTATTAGCTTATACTGACATATGTTAGTAATTAATGGGTTAGGTGTTGATACAAAGATCGCAACTTTAATTATAGTAAATCTATGGTATTTTATTGAATAAACTAAAAATGCACCAACAAATCAAATATATTGGCTCCACTAATTTCCGTGTCTTTAATAGCAGGCGGTCGTTATCAGGGATATAAAAGTAAAATTATTGCCAAAATCAAAACACAAGTAACTTGCCTAATGCCATAAAAACCATATAAATAAACAAACGTAGCATTTAATTATTAGATAAAAAGAATGTAAAAAAATCACAGATTATACTTATTCATGAAGAAAATTTCTTTATTAAACACACACAAATACACATACACATATGTATATAGTGAGTATGAACTTTATATTACATCAGGTAGTAAAGGCAAATCATCCAGTATACCAGTTTCGATCTTATTTGGAACTCTTTAAGTACTGTCCAGAATGTGCCGCGGACGAGATGTGAACCTGGGCGCATTTGCTTGGAAGTCTTTGACTATATTCACTGCGACACCCCTGCCCCAGGTTACACCTAATTTGATGTCAAATACTATCTTATATTTTCTGGTTAGCCTGTCTTCCTGGGGAACGTATTCAAACTTCAAATCAAGGTAATTAATCTATTTCCTGTCATGCAACGTGTATCTTTTAAAGTAAGTTACTTGAATTATGAATCTTTTTTCAGTTCCGACTATAGATGACGAGTAAGTTCATTAAAAAAGAAACCTGCCGGGAATATTGTCTTCTTCAGTAGCTCATGTAATTTAAGCGTTTCCATTAATGTTTTCTTAATAGCATACTAGCCTTATATATATATATATATATATATATATATATATATATATATATGATTTAGGTTTTGGAAAGTCGATAAATTCGATATGTTTAGGAATTGTATTTGTTTTCACGGTGTATGACGTCTGTTTTTTACGTTTTTTTATGAACTAGTTGCCTATCAAAGCTCAGCTTAAGATTTTCTTTATGAAATAAGCACATTTTATCCAATAGTCGCTTTTATCTGTTTAGTTTTGTTCCGTATTATCCGGCTGTGTGTATTTGGTGACAATCATACTGCTTATGCTTTTGTCCAGGCTGGCAGACTTTCCTTGCTTAGCTATTCGAGAAATAAACTTGCACATTACTGTATACGCAGTTTTAAGAGTCGATCTTAACCATTTTCGACTGAATTCAGTGTTCAGCAAAGACACGACACTGCTCCAAACTTTTTAAGTTGTGTTATCTATGCAGTCATTTCCGAGGTCACCACAAGTCCAACAAAGTCTTCAAATCAAGTTTACTTTCGGGTATCCCTCCTGCTCCGGAGACACGTCAGTAACTAAAAGGTATTCTGTTTTGTATAGATCAGGGCCGACTAAACGTCAGGACCCACTACTCGTGAGCAAAGTTTTCAAGCCGATCAATACTATTTGACCGCCATTCGATGCGCTATCACCATCTACCTTGGCTATGAAGCGTTGATTGTAGTGTTTGAGACACTTTTTGAAAAGTTCAGTTCCACATTCGCCTCATCAGTATCTCAATGCAACTCTGACGTATAACTAGAACCACAGGAAGAGTAAGCCAACCAGCTCGTAACCGGATAACATTATTCGTGATATCGGTTACTTCATCACGTCACAGCGAACCCTTATTAACCAAGAGATAATCGAATAAGCGAAAATCAACAGTTAAATACTGTTTGTTGCGAAGAACTAATATATATGCAAGTATGTATTAGGTGTTGCGAACCTAGTAACAAATTAGTTCAGTTGTGACCAGAAGGATAAACCAAAGGCAGCATGAACGGAAAGTATAATCTCATGCACATTCGTTTCGTGCTTACTGGCGACTCATCAGTAGGAGCCGGTATTACGCCCTTTAACCACTATATATTTGGTAGAAGAATGTGGAATAATAGGACGGTACAATCTCCTAGACGAATGTGTAAACCTGCAATAGTGAAGCTAACATCATATAAAGTCTACGACAATGCGACTTCAACGCTAACTCACACTATATAATATATATACCGAGTCTGTAAAGGATACTAACACTATGGTTATTGTGTTAGTAACCGATACCAACATTATTGTACCGAAAAGGTACATGGTACTAACACTATGGTTTCCGAGTAGGTACGTGTAAAAGACATGGATCAAGGGAGAGGCATGGTAAATTTTGTAATATTCGTATTAACTCTGCTGGACATCGTTATGCAAGTGACCTAGATCTTCGGATGTTTATGTATGTATGTATGTATGCCAGTACATCGCAACTACGAATATATAACTATTATTTGTTTCGTTGAGTGATGCCAGAATTACTAAGAAAGTGTTCTAGCTAATGATAAAGGAGAAGCAGATTTTTAGAATGGTTGTTATTCTCAATATTGTGATATGCCTCCTATCTACAATAGCAATTGGTTGGTAAGATTTGCAGCCTTTTAACATATTATGCTCAGTAAGCTGATATTGGAGTCGCACTAATAAAACCTTAATAATGAAATGAACCTTATACAATCTGGTTACGTACAGAAAAGCTCAGTCTAAATGTTCAGCATTTCATGATCAAATAATTAGTTTGTTAAAAGCGTAGTTGCTGACTCCTATTGATGAGTTATCAGTTAACAAAATGAAATGGAACCTTTTTCATCCTAGTATTAGCATCAATTTCCGGTCTTACCTGAACCAAATAGTCGATAGGTACACCATAACTAAGAGATAAATAAGATAAACAGACATCCAATTAACCATACACACATGACATACATAATATAATGTGATCAAACTTTCATTCATTTATTTGGAAAGTTATGTACACTAAACACTTATGTTTGGGTATAGTTAAGCTTAATGAAATATGTAGGTGGATTGACAAAGAGATTGATAAATAAATTAACTAGCATCTGTTCAATGAGTGAATGGTATTCCCACTAAAGAATTACAGTTTGTTACTAAGAGTGCCTATAGGCAATATTTCATTAACCAATTTTGATTAAATCCACAGAATTCAATTCGTTTATACGCAACATAATTATATAAAGAGGTGCAAAGAAAATTCCGAATCTGATTTAATATCACATGTAAATTTCCGAAGTAATATTGAATTAGATGAATTAAACAGAAAAAAGGATTTAGACACAATGCACAATACTACACATTAGTTTTGAGCAAATGAATACAATCTTACAGTTACATACAGTGGATAAGAGCTAGCCGAATTTTAATCTTTATTACTATTTCATGATGTTGCTTAATTTCATGTTGATTTGTGAGTGCATGTATGAATGTGCCTGTATGCGTGTCTGAGTTTATGCAGAGGCTTTCTTATTTTGGTACAAAATAATATTTTAAACCTGGTTAATAATGTACCAATGGACTGAATTTTGACCAGGATTTCACTTTATTGGCTATTGCCTGAACAAGTGCTTTCGTATCGCATTGTCCATGAGATATATTTTGCTGCCCTGATAATATCGCAGGATGGGCAGATTTCAATTTTGATCGTTCAACTGGCTGTGCAATTTCAATTACAATCAATAATGATAGTGATTATGTTTGAGCAGCTGTTTTGCTGATACTGGTCCTATGAGTGGTCGGGATCGCTTAGATACAAGAAACTTGTTGTTGGCTTGTGTGATTCATGATCAGTCGAAGGAAATATTATGTTGGTGGAACGTTTGACTTTTTAGGCCGGGTTCTTGTTTTATTTTATAAAGGGATTCATATATGCATAATAATTTTCTTAATCTAAATTGTATAGAACCGAGAAATTATGTAAATTGCCTGTGCTCAGTTTCAAATATATGCTCCGAAGTGGCAGATTTTCTGCTCCGGGAGATTAGAAAATGTCAACATCACACAACATCCGATTCGTGCTACAGAAAGTGCCAAAACGTGTTGTCATAAAGTTAACATTTAGAGGCGAACTACCAGTCTCGATGATTTCGTGGTGGTGAAAATCAAATCACTAAGGCAAATTCCCCTAATCTGAAAGTTAAGATCAACTTTTAGCCAATATATAATCATGCAGTTGGATGCTTAGAATTAATTGAATATTCCTCCAAATCCATCAGTCTACAAATTTACATGTATGTGCGGTAGCATAAAAATTGCACGTACAAAAAAGTAATTGATCAAAAGAATTTAACGATACTGACAACAGAAGACCTGGCACCGTCAGGAAAATCAGCGAATATTTGATACGGGGCACAAAGCCAATTTAATGAATCTCTCAGTTCTACACAAAGCAAGACCAAAAAATTATTATACAAAAAAACTCCTTTATATAAAACAAGCACCCGACCTAAAAAGTCAAATGATTCAAAAATGATATTTTAATGGACTGGCCACGAATCACACAAACCAGGAACGAATTTCTTGCAGCCAGGCTAGCCCGATCTCCCATTTGACTAGCATCATCAAACATTAAATCGGATCAATAATTTAAATCAAGATCTGATTGATCACAATTTCCATTTTCGTTTTGTCTTCGATCGGGCTGAGTTCGTTATCGTCCCAATGTAAATGTGGTTCTATCACATCTTTGTTTACTGGCAACGTAAACAAAGATGTGATAGAACCGCATTTCCATTGGGACGAATACAAACTCAGCCCGATCGAAGGCAAAACGAAAATGGAAATTGTGATCAATCGGATCTTTGTGAAACTGCCCGTGCAAAGCTCAAACCGGCGTACGCAAAACGCGGCATTAAAAATATGAAGCTGATACTCTGCAATCAAATTTCAAAAAATTTAAATCAAGGTTCCGATCTTGATATAAACACCATTCCATTATATATATATATATATATATATATATATATATATATATATATATATATATATATATATATATATGGAATGGTGTATATATCAAGATCGGAACCTTGATTTAAATTATTGTTCCGATTTAATGTTTGATGATGTATATATATATATATATATATATATATATATATATATATATATATATATATAAATGTTTGTAAGTATATACTAAGCCGATTTCATCAGTACAAGGATAACGAGATTTAAAAATCGCATTGTAATAAAATAAGAATGACGCTTTACACATACTCGAGAACGCACTCAGACACATACATACAAACACTAAAATCAGCACGTAATTTACCACTAACAAAATTAGAAGTAAAACTGAAAATCAGACTGGTCTTTATCCACTAAATCAAATGAAAACTTAGAATGCAGAAAACTAAATGATTGTAATGTGTAGTCGGGTAATCACGATGTATACCAGCCATTATCCATAATAAACATATTTTTTATTAACTGTTCTCTGTTTCTAAAAATATTTTGTTTAAAGCAATGGACATACTAATCAACATTAACAAAAGCTTTCGTTCCATTACCTGAAAACTTTAGGAGGCACGATTGTATTATTGAATTGCGAAAGTTGTAACACAAGATAACTACTTGCTGCATATCTTTCACAAAGACTGATTTTTAAAATCTAGGCTACGTTTAATTATAGTTTGGCTGTTCCCGAAAAATCTTCCAGACTATGTAGACGGTTTGGATTGCATGGTTGTCCAGCGCTACATTGGTTAGAATATAATGCTAAACACGCCATTGTTTCCTGACCTTTTTTGGAATATCCACCGGATAGGATATGATCTACTTTGTTACCATGTGCGCCACTCCCAATATGTACACAAATACACAAAAGTAGGTTTAACAATGTATAGCCATATATTTGCATGCTCTGCTAGATCACTGTTGTGTCTGCTTACGCAACAGCTACAATATTGTTAGGATGAGTAAAAATAACTTGTTAAATTTAACCGAAAATCTAACAAAGGCACAGTATTTGCTTTGGAAAATCGATGAGCCAACATTGAAAGTGCTTATAATTGCCTGAAATAAAAGCCATAACACGACAAAAATGGTTTCATTGCATCCCATTTCACAAAAATGTAAAAAATCTTGAACAGTCTTCAAATTTGTCTCTAACATAAATTTCTAAAAACATGTAACATTAAAGTTCCGAATATGCTCACAAACGAAGAAATGCATACACACAAACATACGTAAAAACGGAGAATAACTGATCAGAAGCAAGTTTTAAAAAATAAAACAAAAATTTCGCGTGAAAAGACTTTATTATTATTTTGCGTTGTAGAAAATAGCACAAGTAAAACAAGCAAATTCCAGAAAGCGAAACAAAAAACAGTCAAATAATAACAGCATGTACAGGCAGACTGTGCAGGGATGACAAAGCAAAAGCAAGATGGAAATCATCATGAGAAGCTTTTCAAAATTACATAATAAACTTGTGCAATGACACAATTGATGAAATCGATATGCAAGAATACTTCAAACCCAAACTATGCGCATATAAACATGTTTTAAGAATGTATTATCGCCAAATCACGAAATAAAACCAGTATTAAGGCGCATTTAATTATCGCACCTAAGGTGAACTAATAGTACATATTTCGAATAACCCTGGTTTTAACCATTTTATGCCCATCTTATGGTTCGCAAGCATACTACGTAGTTATTAATTGACTGTGCATGAAGCACGTATACCACTTTTCTACACACATATATATGCTTGCTTACAGTATAAACCGTACATAACATCACGAAGACGAGCTGCGTGCTTATTTGGCATCCGAGACCACCATTCACAATTTCCGCACTGGGGACTTGCTGCATAATTATGCAATTCGTTCACTACGGCACCGAAGCTGCGCATTACATGCAATTTTTTGTAATAAATTAAATTATGCTTTACTGGTCAGTCTTTTCTTGCGGCGGATGCTAAGCAGCACAGCTTTTAATCTAAACTTCCATCTAGACATCTCCGGGCAGCCACTATAGGACAAACACCATACAACCTTGGAAAGCTATATTGAATTAAACTTTGAGGAAGTAAAAATTAAACAGCATAAAATGGAAAAAGCAATTCATCGATCAGACCCGTTTCATCTCTATTGATTATTCATAAAGCATTTTCCAGAATCGCCGCGTCCAGGATTTGAATGAAAAAGCATAAGTTGGTATGTAACAGAAAATTGCATTCAATACGCGACTACGGTGGCGTGGAGGATGAGTTTCAGGACTGAAGCAACTGTCCCCTACATCAAATGACGGCAAGTATCTGACGAGTGTTCACCAAAATGAGATGGATGATATGTGCGTATTACCTTAGTGCTCGCAGTAATCGTCTTATCTAAATGAGTTTTAATATTGGTAATTTCATCTGTTAAGTTATTCATTTGATTAACTACCATTAGTACAAGCTCTTTTACAAAAGATTGCAAAGCCATAATACCACCTATCCATATATTTACTAATTATGAACAAACAATTAGGGGTTTGCTCGCATAAAGCGTGCTCCTAAATAAAACAAGTTTATATAACTCATTATACATTGTTCTACCCTAATTCTCAGTTGCTGATTTCAGGAATCTCTTCAGGCTTTAGCGGCTTCAATATGTCATTCTTTACTGGTAATTCTCTAGCATTCACCGCATCCATAAAGAGTCATTCGTGCGTTTTTGATCTCAACACTAATCATTGAAGCATCGTCTTCCCTTCAGAAAGCGGCTTTATCAAATTGCTTAATCCATCGTGTGCTACAACGCGGGGTCCGTCGAGCATGTTAATGAAAAAGTTATACTCACCAAGTTCAATTTCTCCATTCGATACGGACCACCATCGACAGCCATGGGCTCCATCAATATAGGTCGTTGGGCATACCCTTCTCGCAAGTTGCTGAAAACGACCTCAGTTAGCTGTTGTAGGCGCTCCTGAATACCAAATACTGTGCAGTGACCTTGGAACCCTGGAGATACGTGTTAGCCTGACAGACATATCCGCTCACAATAGGTCATTGTGGCCAGACCAGTCCATAGCTTTTTATAGTGTAAATCGCATTAGTAACTCGACTAAATTTAATTTTTCCCGCCAAGCACCAATATAGAACCTCTTTCATCGTAAGATGCGCTCGATCAGTAGAGGCGCTAATCTGAGGGTGATATGTCACAGTTCGGGATTGTTTAATACGAGGTTCTCAAACCACTGATTATATTCCTTCTATTTGAATTGCGCACTATATTAGGTGGCAACAATTTAAGGCGCTTCATATTTTTTTCGTTGCCGTTTACATCAAATGTATTGGCGAGAAAAAGCAAATGGGCCACTCTGTCACGCGATACATGTAGAGGAACGATTAAATCGATATGCAGAAATATATTTCGTGCTGTGATATTGAACGCAATAGAAGTGACCATTTATCTTTCCTTTGGTTTACTATGCTGGCATTTGGAGTAATTTGGACAGTAGCTGCGAATATATTGTGTCATGCCTGACCAATAAAAAATTGATAACAATTTTTCCCACGAGGCGCTCTGCATCGGAATGGCTCAAAGTTTTGTGCTAAAAAGCTATTCGTTCTAGTTATAAGGACAACAAGACAAACCATTCTATAATTTTATCCTTTTTTCTCACCAGAAGCTTATTCTGAAAAATCAATGCTCTATATGAGGCGGCCATTTTTTGCTGTTTTATAGCCGACTGCTAGCTACTTGGCATGTAGCATCGATGCCACGTGTTTTAGGGAATTTGATAAACTGCGATTTCCGAACAGCCGAAATTCCACTGCGAAGAACTCGATACCTGGGTGATGGTGGATCGTTAAATCGCATTCCTCGAGATTTTCAATCAATCGATGAAAATTCGTTTATTTTCGGTACCTAGAAAACGTCAATGCACGAGTGCTTTTTGATAAGTAAAGACGTATGTAGAGCCGAAGACAACAAAATAGATAGACATACGTAGGCCCATCGTACTGCGAGTAGCTCCTCTGTTACAGTATAATTTTATTTTTTTTAGTAAGGATGCAATTTGCATAATGAACGAGGCGTCCATCGGCTTGGAGCACGTCCCTTTTGGCTTCATTTGAGGTGTTAATATTGTGTCGTCTGTCAATTTCTGCTTACAGTTGACAAACGCTGTTTGGGCCTTCTCAGTCCAGAAAAACGACGTTTTAGCTTTCATTAGCTGGGACAAGAGTTGTTGACTAACCGTCATCCTCGAGCGGTATGGTCTATAGAAAATCGCAGTGCCTATAAACATTCGCAATCGTTTCGTAGTTTTGGGTGCCGGGTAAAGCTTTATAGCTTAAACGTGCAAATCACGTGGCATATGACCATTGGCCAAAACTGTATGGAGAGAGTGAAGTTTAACATAGGGTCAACCCCGTTCTAAGCATGGACTACTCGTTATCCATATTCAACCCAAGCATAACTATGAATTGCCCTTTTATGCACAAAAAAGCAACATTATATCATGCCGGTGTAATGCTGAGTAATACAAGAAAGGTCAAAGGCGATCCACATGATTATCCAATTGAAGAAAACACCGAACCAAAAAGCAAAATTCGAATATAATTGAGAATAACTTGCAATGCACGACTCAAAATCTAATGCTCTAGGAATCACATCTCTGTCGCGGAATTCCTGGTTAATAATGACGAGTGCCCAATAAGAGCGAAATCAATGTAGATGTAAATGTAAAATTAACCACAAAACACAAAATTCACACACAAGTTGCTCCTTAATTACGTTGTGAGAAGAGACTGGCATAACTAACAGCTTATTCACTAAAACCATGTAAAAAGGCTGGCCGATTAGTAAAGAAGAAAATTTAAGAGAATTACAGACTAAACACTAATTGCAAAGGGGGCACCGTATCAACAATAAGCGATCTACCAACTTCCAGTAAGGAAGCATCAATTCAAATGGATTTATGGGTATTTCTTAAAAGCTAGGAAGTGATAGAAAATCTGAAGTTTTTCCTTAAAGCAGTCCCATACAAATCGGAATAACCAAATAATCCGCGTTAATTACGCATGGCGTGGTACATTATACGTGCGCGTGTATATAAAAATAAACACGAGCCCTGTCCGCGGTAAATTCTGGCCAGTACGTAAAGAGTTCCCAATAAGGACGAAACCGGTCTACTGGATAGAATATTTAGTTTATACTGACAAAATGTAAGTACTTAATGGGTCAGGTGTTTATATCAAGTTCGCAACCTTGATTATAGTAAATGTTATCATCGCCCGCGCAACCAATGTTATTTTAGTTAAATAAACACGTTTTAATGCTGATAGTTATGTTCCTCAATAAACCCGACTCTAAATATACCTATAGTGAAGAATAATGCATACTAGACAAGTTATGCACAAAAGAGCACTAGTACCATACAACGATGCTTAACTGCCACAAAACCACGAAAACAATCATTAGGTGAGCTAAACATGAACACTAGGTCGATCACTACTAGTGTGAAATCGCGGCTGCGCTAGTCTTGCGTCACTCATTCACCATCATCATCATCATCATGCACAGCCGTACAAAAGCCAAGAGTAACTAATGTTTCATCGTCATATAACTATTATCATTATATATATATATATATATATATATATATATATATATATATCGTTAATGTATGTATCGTTAATGCTTATGCGCCGACTGAAAAGAAAATCAGGCCGCCCATTCCTAGTGTGGATAGCTTGTATTTACAATTTTCATTATCGTAGATTATCTGCAAACCACGACTGACGATTACTAATGAAAGAGCCGAAATTTGGCGTTCAATACATTAAATATCCCATGCGAGTTGGTCTTCGTTAGCCAGTTTTCCGACATGCCCTGACGATTACTACGATTAAACAATAATTAATTGCGCGGTTGGTGGTTAAATGTAATTCGATTGGTGTTTACTTCAAGCTCGCAAACTTGATTTAAAAAATTACTACGATTGGTCGAAAGGATTCAGTACATGTGATTGAAAGTAAAATGCTATTCGACTGATTTGGCCTGTAGCCATAGAAATTCCGGCCTGACGACCGGCGGGCTCAAGCTAGTCAACCAGGGATTGGTAGCATGAACCTTGCCGGGCCATAAAGGGACACAGCCATCATCCCGTTTCATGTGAAGCCTCGAATTTGGTCTAACCGCACCGTAACTTTTTTGTTAAATGTGTAGTGACGGAATGAGAGCAAGCGTTCTAGACTTGAAGGGAAAGTTTCAGCTGCTGAAGGAAACTTTGACCACTGGAATCTGGGCAGATAGTGCTCATCAGCATTGGCTGGCAGACTATCTAGGAGAAAGAAAACTCCGAATACAAGCCATCACTAGGAATGGGCCACCTAGTGTTCTTTTACAGTCCACATATAACCATAAAAAGTACAACTTATAATAATTACATACTGCATCGGCCGTCGCGCAGTATAAAAAGGGTCGCCTTATCTGCTGAGCCGCGCAGGGTGGATAAGTGAAATCGGGCTACTGCAGGCAACTTTATCTCCAATTCTGCCTCCTTTCCTTCCCCTTCCTCTTCTCAATCTAACAATAGCACTCTTTTAGATACTATAAATATGGTTGGTTTAGATCATAACACTGAGCCCAATACCAGGTTGCCAAATATCGAAAATGGTTCTAGTAGACGATCATTCATTAAACCTAAGTTAGGTTTTAACGTAGGCGCATTTAATGTGCGAACATTAAAACAACTTGGACAGCAAGAATCTCTTGCTCGTACGTTGGATAAATTAGAAATCGACATATGTTGCGTATCTGAAACCAGAATACAGTATCCTACGTGTATTACAGAACTAGTTGCACCATCCCTATCTACGCGTTATTGGCTTCGAACATCTGGTTCCACAGAGTTCTCTCAAGCCGGTAAATGGGGCGTTGGTATTGCCCTTAGCGCGCGAGCTGAAGCTTGCTTAATTGAATGATTCCCCTTAAATAGTCGATTGTGTGCGGCACGTTTAAATACATCTACTAAAATCAAAGCAAAAAACCGTTATCATCTTTGCCTCTTCGTTATATCTGTATATGCTCCTACCGATTGCAGCACAGAAGAAAGCAAGGACGCTTTTTACTTCTCATTAAGCTCCTTACTAAGTAAAGCACGAAGTTCAGATAAAGTCTTGATTATGGGTGATATGAATGCGCAAGTTTGGCGCTTAAGTAACACAGAATTTCATTTAGGTGGAAGATACACTCTAAGCTCGACTCGCAACGATAATGGTGAACGGCTTTTGGATAGCTGCGCTGAACGTAGACCATATTTAAGTAGTACAAACTACAGACAGTGTTAGACGTTGTGCTACATGGCGTCCTCCAGCACCCGGACAACGGTGGACTCAAATAGATCACGTAGCAATTAGTTATAGATGGCGTGGTTGCATCCAGGATTGTCGTTCTTTTTGGAACATGCACTTATCCGTTGTAGATTTGCACTAAAATTTTCCGGGAAAATAATTAAGAATAAACCCCAAATTGATGTAGGCAAACTCAAACAACCGTCCTTCCAACAAAATTGTGGAAACATTCTAAAGGCTAATCTAACTGGTCTGGATGGCGAAAATCCGAATATACTTTGGTCCAAGATAAGTTCCACTATGCACAATGCAGGTACTACTGTATGTGGCATAGCAAGCCCCCGTAGAAATAATCACTGGCTCTCTGTAAAATCTATGGAGATACTCGAAATAAGGCGCCAAATTCCACCTGGCTCGACTCATAATAATACCCGTCGCAATATAAGACGCCAACTTAAGCGCAGTCTAAAAGTCGATCTCGAAAACTTTTGGACCAGAAAGGCTGAAGAAATGGAAGTAGCTTTCGCGTCAGGTAATAGTCGCTGTTTGTTCCAACTTATCCGCGCAACAGGTCCGAGAAATTAAAAGTTAGTGAAACTATAAATGATAGTAACAACGATTTAATAACCGATAAAATAAGTCGTCTTGACAGGTGGGCTGAACACTTTAGAGATCAATTTTCTTGGCCACCCGCGTCAGTGCCGCTTCCAGAAAGCATGTCTGCATCAACAGTGTGGAATGTTAGTCCTGAAGAACCATCCGAGTTAGAAGTACGCGATGTAATCCTATCCCTTAAACGCCACAAAGCCGCAGACTCCGATGATTTGCCTCTAGGATTGTTTAAGGATAGTGGCAATATAATTTCAGGAGCTTTAACCAAACTTTTTCATACTATATGGAATGAGGAAACCGTACCACTTGACTGGAATGAGTCGACCATCATTCCCATCTTCAAAAAAGGCAATCGTAATTCGTGCGATAACCATCGTGGTATAAGTTTGATTCCGGTCGTATCAAGGTTATTTGCTTCGATTATCCTACGTCGTCTTAGCGCTTCACGTGAATCACATACAAGGGACAAACATGCCGGATTCCGCGCAGAACGAGGCTGTATAGATAATATTTTTACGTTAAGGCAAGTTCTCGAACAGAGACATTTATATCACCGTCCCACAATAGACGTCTTTCTAGATTTCAAGGGTACATTTGATTCGGTGGATCGCAATGTTTTATTCTATATCTTGTCGAAAAGCGGTGTGCCCAAAAAATTTGTTAATATTATACGAGCTCTCTACACAAATATTTCTGGTCGCGTTAAGGTCTACAACGAATTAACGCATAACTTTACAACCAGCAGTGGTGTTCGTCAAGGTTGACCACTTTCCCCATTTTTGTTTAATTTTGTAATCGATGCTATTATGAACAACTCTCCCACACATTCAGTATGCTGGAGTTAAAGTTTTCCCAGGCGATAAACTAGTCGATCTTGACTAAGTGGACGATCTCGTACTATTATTCGATAATCGGGATGCTGCCCATGCCATCTTAAATAGATTAATAGACGTTGTTCCGTCTTTCGGTAGGAAATTCGCACCCCCTTTAATGTAAGATACTTTTACAGGATCACCCACCACTCACTCCAACTCTGCGGTTTACATATCTTGGGAGCTCTATCAATGACTTAGGAAATATGTCCGACGAGGTGGAAATACGAATCGCGAAAGCTAGCGTAGCTTTCTCGAACCTTCGTCATTTATGGAGAAACGCGAATATTTAACTTTTTCTGTTAACAATGCATATGTACGCGCAGTCTTGCTATACGCTAGTGAAACTTGGCCTCTTAGATTTGATGATTTGAGACGCAAACAGGCATCCGATCATCGTATAGCACGTGTTGATTACCAACAACGAATAACTATCGTTGACATCCGTAGACATTTTTTTGGATCTGACAACAAGTGCTCGTCGTTAGAAAACAAAAATGGCTACATCACCTTCGTTGGTTCGGTCACGTTTTGCGTATACCCTTATTTAGATTGCCCAATAGAGCTCTGTTCTTTCATCCAGCACAAGGTGGGCAGATTTTGACATGGCAGAAACAATTGAAGTTACTTACATCCAAATTGAGTAGTATAGGACCCACTCGTCTGCCAGGATGGGGTCCTCGTGCGCATCATAGTTCTCGGTTAGAAACGCTTCGCGACATGGCATCGAATCGAGCTGTGGTGATCTTGATGCAGATGTCTAGTAGAATCATCTTCGTAACTTCATTTTCTTAGTAGGGCAAAGTTAGCTGCGAGGTTTGGTTTGTTTATGACGTGATACAGTGAAATCCGCAAGGAGGCTGTATTGCTAATGTCGTCTTGCCCGAATGCTAACTTGGACATATTGGTGTTGTGGAGAGGTTTAGTTGCCTCATTTCTGTAAGTTATCCTAATAAATTTACTCATAATAACTAGTTATTCCTTCTCTGTCTCTGCTTCTCTCTGTCACTCTCGTAAATCTCAGTAATAATTTGTCTAAATTCACTTATATACATTTTTCCACTCCTTATGGTTATATGGCAGTGAAACATTAGTCACTTTTGACTTTTGTATGGTTGGACATGATGATGATGATTGTTTATCGTACAAACGTGATCTAGCTTACTCCTCCCAAGGTATTGCTCAATTTAACATAAAATATGCCAAATAATATATTCACGATTCTTGCCTTCGAACCGTATTGAGTTATTTATTCTTTATTTTAGCATATTCTAAATCTGAAGCAATTTCCTACTAGACAAAAGTGAATGTTGAAAACATACCTTATTTGATGGTGTAGTGTCTCTAAATCGACTATCGATTGCTGCTCCACTTGTTGCGTGAGCAAAAGCAAATTTATTCAAAGAGGAAGGTTGATCGATTACTGACTGCATTAAACATCCGTCACGAGATCGAGCAGAACTGGTCGTGTCGTTGAAGTGGTTTGTTTCACTGCCTAGCATTAAAGATTCGAACTGCGACACAGTTTTGCAATCGTTCCGCCGGACGTCGCTCAATCTGTCGCTATGACAGGCTTCATTAGTAGTAAAACAGTCACTCATCAGGCTGCCTACTCCTCCATTCTCACGCAGAAGGCTTGAAGAACCACCAGTGCATTGCGTTGCAGATAACTGGCCGTTCTTGGAGGCAAACGCTTTGGTGCATGAGATTTGCTCAGTGTGAATATCACAATCACGCAGTTTAGGCGGTGGTCGAGGAGGAATCTTAGCAAATGTGCAATAAAATTGAAACAAACGTATTGTGCGTTGAAATTGCCAGAGAGACGTAAAGCCAACTACTTATGAGTTCTGCTTACGACGGATTGGCGGTTAAGTGTTCATTCACAGCCCACATATAACTAGTTATTTCACAATTATTTGGCAGGAAATCGTTGATAAATCACGCTGTTGCAATTCTGTTCAATAAGATAATTAAGAAACAAGGAGTTAAAGTATCTGGCAGCCGCCAATAGCCTGGGAAGCACGTATTTGTTCAGTAAACCTTCTGCACGACCACCGGCACAAATTCCTACGCACTTCAGATCTTTTAGAACAAGTCATTTTATACTTATACCAGCATAAATGGAAAACTAAGTCTCTGACGCATAGAAATCCAGAAAGGACTGTGGTTCTAAGATTAAATACAACATAGAAACTTTGAAATATACGTCAATGGAACCCGCAGAATTAACAGTAAGCTCACCACGCGATGTATAACAAAATTCTAACCAAGAAGCAAAGAAACAGTTTCGTCAATAATCTTCCTTCTAAATTCCTTATTTTCATAATTAAAGTAAGTTCAGACGCTAATGTTAGAGCATAGTAGATCTGACTCTATAAAATTTGTGATCCACGTAAAAGTGAAGTGTACGTGGGAATTTAATATAAAGTAATATGAATGGTCAATTAAACTGTTATATAAATCAGGTTTACGAACTTGAAATAAACACCAATCCATTTAGGTTTAGCCAGTCGCACAAAAAAGCAAATATGCGTTTGCTTAAATCTGGTCGTGTGATCAGTGTACAGTGAGTTATTGGATTTCTTAAGTTGATACTGTATATGATGTACCGTCAAACAATCAAGTTTAGATCGAACTTTTCTGTGGTTAGTACGAATGGTGTGGAAGCCTTTGGATTGATGACACCATGAAGCCGAACTCAGCGCCTACATTGGAATGATGATCAGTTGGATCATTGCGGAATTGAGAGTGCAAATCGACCAATCGCGATTAGTTAAAATTAAAAAAGAAAAATTTGAATAGAATTTAAGATCAACTGAAAGGTCTGTAACTATGGTTTTCGTTGGATACATGCCCGTAATGGATAAACTAAGAACGCATTCAAATGTAGGAAGCCGTACTGCCTCCACATCATACTCAGAAAAACTTTTCCAAAGTTTGTATGTAAATATTCTCTCTATGCCATACGTGAATGGATATGCCCCAAAAACGGTGGATCCCAATTAAGCATTGATTCTTGAAAGACACAATTTAAGGTTTTACTCTGGATAACTCTAGGACCAACAAAGCAGAAAAATGCATGTGCTGGAGAGAATTATACTCTAGTCTTGAGAATGTAGCATCCTCACGCGCCTTTCTTACTTTCTCGGCAACTAGACCATAATTACGACTGCAGAACGAGATACTTTTATCCTATTAGTGACAGCCGGGTACAACAAAATGCTGCTGTACGACTAACTATGGCTCCCTATTCGTCTGCGCGGAAATTCTTATGGCGGAAACCAAAGCATCAATAGCATTAAAAATAAACAAAATGCTAGACAGGTACAGATATGCCACGCAGACACCAAGAAATGATGCTTCTCTTTGTTTGTCCTTCAAGTCCACGAGCTGATAATTGGGGATGATTTCGAGCATGAATCAATGTTAAAGGGCTGAATAAAACTTAAATTTATCGCTTTGATTTCCAGGGCCTATCACCAAATAATCCATATCTTTAGGCTTCACAAGATTAAAATACTCTAAAGCATGACTTCCGAATAATAACGAAGACCGACTTAAGAAAAATATGTTATTCCGAACAAAGATTTCTAGGAGCAACAAAATGTAGACACGTGCAATAATACACATTTAGAAATATCCATATAAACATACCGGCGGTAAAGGTGGAGAAACTGGTGGTGAGGGTGTTGGCGGTGGACAACAATGGGTAGTCGAATCGGCTGCAACGCTGTTTGTGTGCGACTTTCCTGTAATTATAGAACTGCCTAATTTGCTAATGCTACTGTGAACTGCTGGCGATGGTGACATCGGATCTGTTGGTACAGAGGAAGAGTGAGAGAACGATGATAATGATGATGACGGTGTGTGTGTAAATTCGTTCTGCTGTTGCCGGCTCACTTCGGCTAACAGTCGGCCAATCGCGGGTCCGCTAAGGCCGAGGCCACTGAGGTCTTCTTTCGTCACATACTTGAAATGATTTAATCTGAACATTTAGATAATATTAGTTACAAGATTAGTTGAAAGCAGAGAATGCGAGGCAATTTGCAACGACAAAAGGCTGTCAAAATCCAATTTGGCTTCATCCAGCCTCCATTTGTAGAATCTGACTCAGCATTGCCTAATCGCTAAGAGATTTCACCAACACATTTTCCTAGTTAAGCTAAAATATAAAAGTACTCTGCGCAACATTTTGCTGGAACAAAAAAGAGCAATTATCATCTGTAAATCAACGAACAGATTACAAGTTTTGTACGAATAGGTCCATTAATGCGACATTCTGGATTAACTTTAGAATTAAACGAAGAATAGATGTTTAAATAAAATCAAAATCATTAATAGCTGAAAATAAAAATAGCGAGAATAAATTAACTTCATGTTGCAAGCAATTGTTCATTCCTTCATTCAGAAAGTTTTACTATTTCGACAACTCACATCCTATGTTAATTTCTATAGTTGTCTCACTTGAAAAGTTTTGATTTCTTTATCTCCTAAGTTCCGTACGAATTAGATTAAGATATGTGCAGATAATGAAATAGATTATAGAAGTTAGGTTCAGACTTAAAATTAATCAAAATTATAAACAGAATTGACAACTGTGGAAAAAAGGATATTTTGGAAATGTTTAAATAGTTTGTTGTGTACAGTTTTGACTAAAATAGAACAAATTTGTTAATTATATAATAAGGACCATTGCAAGAGAGAGTGTTTAAAGCAACTTAACGTCAGTCAGACGTTGCCTTCCATTTCTGTAAATTCATATACATCACACATCTGATGAGATTAATTTTATCCGCACCTTCAACGTCTATATCTCGAAGTTCTCTAACAATCACTGGCATTGCCTTGCATTGTTGTAAAGCAGAGATTGATCATTTTTCATGTTAAAACTCTTAAAATTTTTTTACGAATGTACTAATATTAATATGATAATCCAGTTTATCGCAAACCGAATGTTAGTACGCAAACATCCATCTACATTTTCCGCGCAGTAAGTTCCATTTAAGTTCTAATCTGTAAGACATACATAAAGATTTATGAATGAATATCAAACCGTAATTGTGAAAATATATACATTAATCAATCAACATTAAACAAAGAAATAGTATATTTCTAGAGCTCAATCAAATTACATCTGCTCAATGAAGGAGATTAAAGCACCTAATACAGAATTGCATATATATTAGTTCGCTACCATACACAATATCTAACTGTTATATATTTAATTGAATGATGTCATGATAACCGCGAAATGTGATAACTGATATCGATCAATGCCAGAGTGTATGGATTTGCTGGAGTAACATGTGTTCAGAAATAGTTGTAATTCTCAATTTTGGTGAATTTTAGTATACATTGAAATCCATCGTGTTGGTACCATGTACCTTTTCGGTACTATTATTTTGGAATCTGGTACTGACACAATAACCATAGAGTAGGTACCCTCTACATACTTGGTATATTTATTATATACAGTGAGTTGACTTTGAAGTCGCATTTTCGAAGATTTTGTAAGAAGTTAGCTTCACTACTGCAGGTTGACACATTCATAAAGGAAATTGTACCATCCTATATTCCCACATTCCTCACTCCAATATATAGTGGGTAAAGGGCGTAATACCGGATCCTACTGATGAGCCGCCAGTATGCACAAAAGGAATGTGCACGAGATTATGCTTTCCGTCCATGTTGTCTATGGTTTATCCTTCTAGTCATGTTGGAAATAAATTCTTAGTAGGTTCGCAACACCTAATACACATTTGCATAATTAAATTCTGACTTATTACCGTGTGTTAAAGCTTTTATCTCTTTATTTACTGTCAAACCTCAGGTCATAATAACTTCAGTGTTATGTTATTTTAAGAGAACCGGCATTTTTTAGATCTATTGTAAAGATGATTAATTTTAAATCATCAGCAAATTTGCAAAATTAACCATGAAGGTCCTTAATTTGCAAAGGAGAAAATATGATTTTAAATAAAATTGGTCACAAATTTGATCCTTTTGAAACTGCAATCAAATTATTTACTTGAAAAGCCATTCTTCTATTATATAAATAACACAGAAGTAAGCTAAAGATATTAAGATCAATATTCAATGAATTAATCGACTTCGTAAAAGCCTCAAAATATATAGTTTAAAGTTTTAGAGATGTTAATAAAGACAATCAACGCATGCAACGTTTCTCGTCCAGCGTAATTACATTCTTTCACATGGAACGAATGCTATTAATTGGAAATATTTATTTCATTAATAAATATGGGCTTGAATCAAAGTCAACCGGCATTATAGAGTCAAAATGATCTAGTATAAATCGTTCTATTGTCTTCAAAAATGGAAGGATAATAGAAACTAGAATGAACATTCGCTGAAGGAAATGTGAGTGGTGCTTGCAGTGGCCAAACTCGGCCCTTAGTTGCTACCCAGGGTGGCTGATAGGGTAATCGGGGTGATTGCTAGAATGTTGCAATGAGGTTGCTAGGTTACTTGGATTGGTTTTTATGGTCCCCAGTATGGTAGCTAGGGTTGTTGCTAGGGCCCCAATGGTACAATATATACCCCACTGCGGGTTGTTCTCGCACAGTCTGATAGCCTCTCCAAATGTGATTCACATGTTTCTGCGAAATTCTCTCTCAGAGCTACGATCCGTCAAAGTTGGCCGCAGTGCATTGTCAATGAGATTTTTCGGTCGATATTTCGCCCGGTGTGCGAACACCGTACGTCCGATCGCTTATAAGTCATAGCACACAATACCCGAATAGGGCGCACGATTTTACACTCCTTTTGCGAGTCTGTGACAAAAACTGCGGAACTAGTTACGCGCCAAAATTTGTACGAAAGAAAAATAATAATAAGTATAGTGCATAGTAATAGTGCTGTTTTGCCTTCGTGAGGCCATGTTAGCTTGAATCAAAGGCAAACGAAAAAATAGGTTCCAAATGATCTAGTATTATTTGATCTGTTATCTTAAAAAAATGAAGGGATAATAGAAATTGGTCTTTTATCATTGGCACACGTTGGCTTACTTACCTTAGGGAACGGTTTAGCTACGACCGTAAGAATATCGATTGGCATATTTCTATCCTTCAAAATTATGATTATAAAAACGAAGAGCGCATTCACAAAATGTAATTGAAGTAGGTCACCATTCGATATACCAAGGTGATCTATTTTATATTTTATTCTTAAAATTAGATTTACCAACCCATCACTGTCAATAGCAAGTTCTGATTTTTGTTTAACTGAAAGATCAGTTAGATCGCTAACTTGGCTTCCATTCTATGGATTACGTATCAAATGAACAAATAGTACCTTCAATTTACAGAGAAATTCATTCTCAGTTTTATCCACCGGTAATATGTGCATTAATTTCACTTTATATTTACTGTAATCATTTAGAATTTTGTATCCTAGTCTAAGATTGCTCTTTAGTTTATCCAAAATGATTCGTCCTGATCGTTGACAGATTTCCAGTGGTGATGAATTAATTTTCTTATCAATCAACTCTAACCTCGTTTTAAATACTATTGGTAAGACTATATTTCAGTATATTATCTCGTATAATTGTTAGTTTACATAATTTTCTATCTTTTTTGATATGGTATCCGTAAATGTAGACGCAATAACGTTGACACATTAGACACAATTTAATCAGTGTTAATTAAATAAAAGCATTCACAATCAAACATTACACTTAATTCTCGGAAAAGATTCCAGTTAATTCTTGAACATTGCACGTGTTCAGTCCTTAAATTCAGTTTGTCCTTTGCTACACAAGCTGTTACATCGTAAAATGATTTGTTTGTGATCCAATTCTTTAAAGTAATTAACGTCATAACTGTGCCAGTTAACTGATTCCACTTCTAAATAGACATGATCTAAGCCTTCCAAGCCTCTATTTTGTGCGTTTATAATTTTCTTAAGATTGGATATTTCGCAGTCATGCATTTTATTAAAATCGCCTACCATCAGGTTATATACCTGGAATTGTCAAATTTCAAACAAAAATAAACACAAGAAAAAATATTACAATTTTACATTGATAGCTTTATTGATAACCAACCACTAGTCACAGTTTTATTGACTTATACATAAACCTGGTTTTGATTTGTGCCTAGACCTTTTCAATAATTGGGCTACATATATCATTTTGACAAATAATTATTGTTTTGAAACGCGAGCTTTAATAAAATTCATTGTACCCTTCCTGTGTGCAAAAACAAGAAATTTTATCGGATATAAGAAACATTTCTTTCGCATTGTCTTCTCAATTATCTACTCATGAACATATCTTTATATATAAATTGGAAAGCAAAAAAAGATAGAAATATGTGAACATAGAGAGAATGTGAAAAACTGAAACCAATCAAATTGCGTGCGTCACATCCAGTTCAAGCTCAATGCTTGTACGTGCTTCTTCTGCTTACATAAATCCGGCTGCAATTTGTTTATCCATAAGGCTTCGTATGTGGCTAGCTCCCTTTTGTTTTTGCATTTAGTAATTACTTTGAATGCTACGTCTGGAGAACATACGTGCGATGTTTCGATGATGTGTTGCGCAATAGCAGACGTGTATTCACCATTTGATTTAAAACATTGCAACTTAAACGCCTGACATAAAATGCTACTGGGTAGGCAAAGGTCTGATCATCCGTGACATGTTGATTAAGAAGCTATCCGAACGACCGGCAAATATAAAGTTAGGAAAAATTAACAAAAAAGAATGAGTACACTAATTTCCACAAGGTGTTCAAAGAAGAGACAAAACATTTCTACAAGAAAAATTAGCCTCAGCAAGGAAGTTGCAAAATAATTCGGAACAGGAACAATCAAAATCAGGGGAAGCAGGAATACGAAGTCCTTAAGTAGATACTTAAAAACAGAGTATATGTGAATTCTTTGCTTCTGAAAATAGTGGAAAGCGGAGAAAAGAGAGGTTTGATAATGAAATCCAACAAAAGAATTTTAAAGAAACCGACAAAGCTAAATCATTAGATAGTGTAGACAATATAGATAAGTCATACATTACAGACTGCTTGTTTGCGCAAGTTTTAGAAGTATTAAGAACAAAAGTTTTTTCTGTATAATTTTATAAAAAGCAACGATTTTGGTTTTATAATATTAACTGGAACTCGGATCAGTAAGGACAATAAAAACCATGCATTTTAAATGCATCAATATTCTTATTTAGAAGACAGAATGTTGGTTAAACTATACAAATTGACAAGTTTACTCTAATGGCGGTCTATAGACTTATGTACATCAGTTTAAACTATGATACACTTATTACCAATTCTACTCAATCTATTTTGGACTATAATGGACATAACGTGATGGTAGGCGACTTTCATAAAATGCATGACTGCAAATAACAAATCTATTCTCTAATCATGATCAAAAGCAAATTAGAAACGAACCAACTAAAGGGTTGGAATGCTTAGATCATGTATATTTATAAATGGAATTGGTTAACTGGCATAGTTATGACGCTGTAAATTACTCCAGAGAATTGGAACATAAAAAATTATTTAACGATGGAATTACATAAGTAGCAAAAGACAGAAACTTGCCTCTGAGAATCAACACATGCTGTGCCAGAATTACATTGAATCTTTATCAAGAATTAGGTGTACTGTTTCATTATGAATGTTTTTATGTTATGAAGACTGACGAATTTGTTTCTTATGATTCAACGATATCATCTAATATGTTTCATTTGTCTACGTGTACGGATATAATACCAAAAGGAATGGATAGAAAATTATGTAAACTAAGTATTAGACGAGATAATAGACTGAAATGAAGTCTTATCAACAGTATTAAAAAATAAGGCTACATTTGATTGATAATAAAATTAATTCATTACTACTGATGATTCTTCAAAAACCAGAAACAAGCATATTGGCTAAACTAAAGATCAATCCTAGATTACAGTAAGAGAGACAACTAAAGAGAAATTAAAGCTCAAATAACTGGTGGATGGAAATGGGTGTTAAATTATCCGTGAATTGGAGAATCTTTTTGATAATTTAATGTGCAATTCTCGAAACGAAAGTCATATTAGTGATCTAACTGATTAGTCAGATAACCAGAAATCATGCCTTGTTATTGACATGGATACATTAGTAGCGGTAATGTTAAAAGTAAAATAAAAAACAAAACGATCACCATGGTATATAGATTAATAAAATATTTCAACTAAATTTATACTTTGTGAGTTTGCTCTGCTCTTATTAATAGAATTCTGAAGGTTGCAAAATACCAATCGATATTATAACGATCTTGGCTAAGCCGTTAACTTAGGTGAGCAAGCCAACGTGTGCCAATGATAAAAGACCAATTTCTATTATCCCTTCATTTTTTAAGATAATAGATTGATTTATACTAGATCATTTAGAACCTATATTTTTTCGTTTGACTTTGATTCAAGCTAACATGGCATCACGAAAGAAAGATTGGAAATTACTTGTATTCTTTCCATGTGGAAGAATGTAATCACGCTGGACGGGAAAAAGTAGAATGCATTAATAGTCCTTATTGACATCTATAAAGCTTTAGACGCTATATCTTTCTATGCATTTATGAAGGTAATTAATTAATTGAATATTGATACGAATATCTTTAGATTACTTAAGTATTATTTATATAATAGAAAAATGAGTATTCAAGGAAATAATTTGAGCTCAAGATCACTAAATGTTACAAGTGCAGCTTCACAAGTATCAAAATTGGGACCAATTTTATTTAAAATTATATTTGTGCCTTTGCAGACTAAGGTCCATAATGGTTGATTTCGCAAATTTTCGGATGATTTATAATTTATCATTTCGTCAATAAATAAAAGTGCCGTTTCTCTTAAAATAGAATAACACTAAATTTGTACGAACTGAGTACGTATTTAATATCGTTAGGGTTGAGAATAAATAGTAAAAATCAAAAGCGTTAACAATCGGTAATAAGATATAATGTAACTATGGTTATTTTCATGATGATTTGATTAATGACGTCTTTGAGATCAAATTTCACCAAGAAATCAAGGATATAGATATAACTATTTAGTGCTTTGTTTGATGAGAGATTTTGCAGAAAACGTTTTATTTAAAATAAATAATAATCAATTTCCAAGAAGGCTCAGAGAAACGCCTCCTTCGAATGTTCTTTAATACCATGTACTACACTAATAAAATATGCGATCCTATAGATCTTTTGAATTTTGATTATGACGATCTTTCTCGATGTTAAACAAAATATTAGAATAAATGCGGTCAGTAACATATCTGCTTGAGTTTTTCTATCTATTATCTGTATTTTTATATTGGAGACACTGTGCATTATATATTCATTATCTACCGTTGCAAATAAACAATTGCTAATCACAGTTCTCCTCTATGCACATGGAGGTCGATGTTCTTATACAGAGGCCAATTAACTCCCCATATAAAAAATAATCAATTTTAATTTTTTGGCATTTGAAGTTACCGCTGGTTCCATAAACAACGTTTGGTTTCAAAAATATTGGAACTTATGGGAATTTTCATTTTTCAAATTTTCGAGTATGTTGAATTGGCCTTGTTGTCTGTAAAATTAAGTTTTCTTGAGATTTTGAGTTGTGTGGTACGTAGTTGTTGTGTTTTTAATATATAATCTGATTTTCCTGTATGAAAATTACCTGTGCGATATTTTGACAGTAAATTATTGAACTAACCACAAATTATTCTTATTGATGTCACAAGAAGGATTTAAAATTCTCATTTGGTAATAATAGAGCATATTCTGTTTTCAAGGTTTTCACCTCTAGAAAGGTTCGCTTTGACAATCAATGGAACGGTAAGCATACGTACTATGTTGTAATAAATCTTATTTTTATATGATTAATAACAGCTTTAACTGTGAAGATACAGAGAATACGATCAAAGGAATAAAGAAATTTAAATTAGGAGAAAAGGCTGAGGACTTTACTTGTTCTAAATTTGGTGACCATTGCGCAAATATTGGATATTCGAGTCTAGTGTCAAAACGACTTTCCTATGGTAATGACCAAAGGGCCTCTACAAAAAATGGCGACCGCGCAAGGATCCAGTATGCAAAAATATATATTAAATAGGAAGATCGCACCAGTCGCAATCATATGGATAGTTATATGTCTGACAACATACAGACCAGACAACCAATCTGATTGGGTTAATGGCGCAAGAATGTTTCTTAAAGTAAGAAGGATTACTGACCCAACAGAAATGTTTTTCTCGGCCTGGTGGTGAAAAGAAACCTATCCAGATTCAATAAATTTATCATGGACAATAAACCATTTAATTCTTGACTCGTTAATTACTTACATTTGTCAGTATAAACTAAGAAATGTATAGCGGAGAAAAGGAAATTCATCCAGTAGATCGGTTTCGTCCTTATAAGGAACTCATCCCGTACTGGCCAGAATACGCCGTAGACAGGGCTCTGCTACGGAATCTGGTGTTCTAACCACTGAACCACCCTGCCGCATGCTACACAATTTTTAGTCACATACTAACTAATGTCCTGGTGGCTCATTGGTTAGAGTACCAGATTCCGAAGCAGACGTGTCCAGTTTCGAGCCCTGTCCGCGGCAAATTTTGGACAGTACGTGATGAGTTCCCAATAAAGACAAAACCGGTCTACTGAATGAATTGCCTTTTCTACACTATACAATTCTTAGTTTAAACTGACATGCAAGTAATTAATGGGTCAGTTGCTTATATCAAGATCGCAACCTTGATTATAGTAATTGTTATCACCGCCCGCGCAACCAATGCTTGCTTAACCATAGATTTCTTGTAACGTATCACATCGTAGCCATAAGCAATCTTGAAATATTGCAACACAGATTTCTGGATGACTTACCTTTGCTATCTGATGTAATATTAAGTTCATGCGAACTATAGAAATGCAAACACACACACACACACATATATATATATATATATATATATATATATATATATATTAATGTGTGTTTGTTTTTAATACTTTACGTTAATAAAGAAATATGTTTCATGAATAGGCATAATCTGTGATTTGTTTACATTACTTTTATTTTAAAAATATCACGTTTATTTATTTATATTGTTTTAAGGTATTAGGCAAGTTACTTTTGTTTTGATTGTGGCAATAATTTTACTTTTATATCCCTGATAACGGCCGCCTGCAGTTAAGGACATGGAAATCGGTGGAGCCAATATACGTGATTTGTTAGTGCGTTTTTAGTTTATTCAACAAGAACCCTAGACGCACCAAGTAGTCTCGATTAGGCCTCTAGCTCAGTAGATTGGATTGTTTGAGTCGTTTAGCTACAACCAAGACTAGAAGTTCAAGGTCTAAATGATATGTATCTTCATATATAAAAATTTCTGACTCCGTTTTATAAAGGTCCCTTCAAAGTCAATCCAATGACTGATAAAATGCATTTATAGATGTGAATTGCATAGAAGAGTGTGTTGTACTGGATCGCTGTGTTCCAGAGTTTACCTGGATGGAAGAGGAGACTGAGGAACGATACCCATCAAAGTACCAAGAGGCTGAGGCGAGATCTGACTCGAAGATTTGGGAAAAAGAAGAAGAACCAGACAAATCTGAAAACGAAGTGAATCATAAATCCAAGATAACTGAAGAAAGAGATCGACACAATAAGAAAGTGACACCTAGTGAAGTAGCAGCACGGCGTGTAATAAATCGTTCTGGAAGAGTCGTAAAAATCCCGAAGAATGATGGCTACGCTATGAATGAGTATACATCTTAAACATGAGGGTAAATGTGGAGGTGAATTATCTCAAATAAAAATTAATCAATTTTTGAACATTTGAAGCTAACGCTTGGTTCATAAGGAACGATTGGTTTTCAAATATTGGAATTTTTTGGAATTTTCTATGATCAAATTGTCGAATATTATGACTTGTCTTTATTGACTTTATTATTCAGTTCTCTTCAGATTTTGAGCTGTGTTACGCAGTTGTTGTGTTATTGTATAGATTATCCGATTTTCCTGTATGATAATTAACTGCGCGATATTTTGAAAATAAATGATCAAATTGTAAACAAATTAGTATTCTTATTGTTGCCACGGAAAGGATCTCAAATAGGCTTCAGATAATTTTAGTGAATCTTCTGTCTTCAAGGTTTTCACCTCTAGAAAGGTACATTGAGAATTAGTGAGACGGCGAGCACACGCACTTTGTCAGAATCTTCTTTTAATATAATGGATAACAGATTTAAGTGTGAAGATACAGAGCAGTTGACCGAAGGACTTAATAAATTTAGCTAAGAAGAATGTATTGAAAAATTAATTATTTGTAAATTTGGAGATCGTTCTGGCCAGAGCTTCTTCAATGACTTCTGTGTGTATACAATTACACTGAAATTGTACTTACATCTTCCCAATTATCGGGCCAGCAAGTCTCTTAAAAACCATGTTATTATTTGTATTATTAACTATTATGTAGAATCTATACTTAAAAATACTGTTTTGTCTTTATTATACGAATTATATCAATATTTGATTTAGCGCACACAGTTATATTAATACAGGAAGACCTCGTGTAGAAAAGCCTAAAACAAAATTACCGAGACTTATTTATTTGTGACTTAAAGGAAATATTTATGTGATGCGATATATTTTCTCTGCTTAATATCTTTTGATATTGTAATCTATTTTATGGAACATGAGTGATTTGAACCCAAATAGAGAAATTATATTCTATTATAATTATCAATTATTATTACGAGTGAACTAATGAAAGAATGACTTACTCTGTAACTTGGAGCTTATCGCGAAAGAGTTTGCTAAATTGCAGTAGCTGCACAGACTCAAGTAAATTATGCAGCCAATCATGGTCAATAATAGAGTAGCAATCATCGGACATTATCTTAACATTATTTTTATAAAATTGCTCAAATGAAATATAATTTAAAACAATAAGGTAAACAAGCGTAGTGATACATTAATCTCATTCAACCATTAGACAAACTGATATAAATAATGCTGTAACGTTTTAGCATAAAGGTTTGGTATTAAGACAAGCTAGCAAAATGACGGGGCTTTGAAAAGAACTCTATACCTGTGTAGAGGTTAAATTAATTATCGGACAGAAATTAACCTCTCATATAAAAATAAATCAATTTTTATTTTTGGACATTTGATGTTATCGCTGGTTTCGTAAAACAATATTGTTAATTTTGAAAAATATTGTAAAATTTTTTGAAAGTTCTTTTGTTCATATTGTCGAAGTTTTGGACTTGTCTTGTGGAAGAAAATGAGAGTTTCTGAATTGCATAAGCGGGACACTGCGTGGTTCCATCTCCGACTCTTTGTGAATAAAACTTTGTAATCTTCTTGTCGTTTTGTTTTTAATTATCAGCGAAAAGAAACAAATTTGCTTTGGGTCTCAATCATTCCAGTTCAGTAAATTTGTGGACATCAGCGTATCCGGGTAAGCTTACTTAATTAATATAATATATAAATTACAAGTAATTTAATAATATCATGTCTGGTTTATTAAATACTGAGGATACAGAGCAGTTGGCTAGCGGACTTAAGGATTGTAGCTTAAGAGATAGTTCAGAGGAACTTAAGTGTTCCAAGATAGATGATCATTCCGCATATATGGATTTTCTGGGCCTGGCATCCAAGAGACCCCCTTATGGTAGTGACCTAAGGGCCTCTACACCTGGTCCTATCTTGCCTTCTAGCTCAGTCTCAAATTCGTTCAAAATCGAGAGAAAATCATGCATTGATACTCGGTCTCTTCACAAGCCTTAATTAAATCGATTCTTAGCTAGTCAACTGACATTATTTCTCCTCAGAACAACATATCACGAAGTTGATGAAAGCGCTTCTCTTTAACAACTCATTTCATTCTTATCGTTATATAATGTTAGTCACAATTTCATTCAACTTTACATATCCTACTTTTGTTTTGTACCTTATAATTCCAATTGTTGGGCTATTTGGACGTTGTTGCCAAATAAATGTATTATAATAATAATGACATTTTGTCACAATTAAATTTAAATTTAATCCATTGGACCAATGAGAACACGCAAAATATCGTTGACCAAATACGTCGACTTCACATCTACATAAGCACGATGCAATTGCAATGCAACCACATTCTTCTTTTCTCCCTTTATGTGATTGATATCGCCTACTTTGCTACACCGACTAACTACGCCGACTTTTCTGTTTGCGTTTACCACGCTGTGTCAATAATCAGGCTAGTTTTCACTCAGGCCAAACATTTTGTTACAGTACATCAAGTCATGCATAATTCTTAATCTAATTATCGGATTTCTAAATGGTTGCCGGCATATTTCACTTAAAATATATTTACGATGTGAATTTCCTCACAACTTCTTCCACGTTAAGGTCTCGCACAACATCACAGGCCCAGATTTCTTGTTGAAATATCGGCTTAAATTTCATTTTACTTATCAAAAACTCATAAACCACTCCACTGTACTTCACTAAAGTTCCTAGACACTTGCCGCCGAATGTTTGAAGTTACTGGCATATAGCGAACTCCAGTATCTTGCTCGACAAAACTATCAACTGCTCTTCGAGAAGATAAGACTCTGTTCGAACTCAATTAGTCAGAACTACGTGTCTCAAAAACGATTCACCACAGCAGGACAACCAATCACATTTTAAAAAAGACAGCTACACCCAGCTAAACTGAAAGCTGTCCGAGAAGAGTTTTAAAGACAATTGGAAGAAGGAATCAGCAGACTATGAATAATTCCATGGGCGTCACCATTACATTTTGTCTGTAAATTTAACGGGTCATATTGAGCCTTTGGAGACTATTGCAAGCTCTATTCTGTGACCAAATCCTATGCATATAAATAAATATATTTGGTAGGGAATGTTGCGGTGAATTTATTCTCCTTTTTGAAAATTTACAATCAAAAGCCAAAGGGGCTCAGAGAAACGCCTCCACCTAAAATTTATGTTAAATTATTATGTACTGAGCTAGAAAGAATTACAATCCTTTTTATATTTTTACTATTTGATTATGATAATACTTTCTCGTGGTTCAATAAATGTCAAGGATAATTGTGATCAACAACATACCTTCTTTAGATTTTAATTTTCACGTTCAGTATTATTAAAATTGAAATGTTATGCAGTATATCATCATGTTATTCAAAAATACATATAATCAATTGCTAGTCGGATTATCATATTTTACATAAAGTTACACTCGAATTATACCTTAATTTTTCTCATTTCGATGATGAATCTATAATCATTTTATTATTGATTATTGTACAAATGCGATTAATTAATAAGACCTTTCTTTTTCCTATATCCTACTAATTATATCAGAATTGATATGACGTATGCAGTGATTTTACAACCGAATTTTCTAATGTTGATAAATTGAACATTATAACTAGAGAGAAATACTTATCGATATGAGACGAATTTCACATATTTATTTCATATGATATTCTTTATATTGAACATATTCCAATATTATTATCTATTTCATTGAACATGTGTGGTTTGAATCCAAATAAAGACATTCTATTTTATTTTATACTAACATGATCCCAAACGTTCCCAATATGCTCGAATAAGAAAATAACCTCGTATTAGTAAGTGTATATTGAGTAAAAGATCAAAATTGTAAACGTTGTATGTTACAAAATGGCGAAGATAGGTCAACAGATAGACTCACGCAAGTCAGGCGCAAAATGCAAAAAAAGAAATCAAGCATAATTCAATAGCATACATATTCAAACTGATGACAAAAGAGCCTTTAAAGTTGTAGTGGTAAATTATCTCAACAAATAATGTTTGTGGTCAATTCATTAATTTATTATCAGAATTCCTTTTAGATAAATAAATATACAGGAAAATAGGTCTATCTTTACCAGAATAAAATGAATTGCATACATTTTTTTAAGAAAATCTCATTTAGTCTGTATAATAAAGTCAGCGAAGTAGAGCCATAATATTCGTAATTATAAATAAAGAAAATACCGAAAACGCAATATTTGAAAAAAACATAAATTTGTTTATGTAATGAGAGGTAACATCAAATGTCCACCAACGTACGATCTTCACGGATATCCTCAGGACCAAAAACAGTAACTGCTTACCTGGATGGATTACATTACATTGCACAGCACTTCGTTTAGCGCGTGGTTATTTAATTTAACCATTGTAACGGCTGAGAACAATTCGCCGACATATTGCCTAAATGAAATTCAAGTTTCATTTACGCCCTACAAAGTAAAACAAGCGAAATTTGCCGTTAACCATAGGCATGCGAGATTACGCTTGCACAAGCATATAAGCACAGTGCATTTACCATGTATCTACACCCACGTTTGACACTTCCTGCTGTGCACAACGCGCGATTACTGTCGCGATACCATTTGACTGTTTTGTAGGAGGTTTGTAGTTATAGTAATAGCTTTTGCGGGGTAGCTGTCTATTTAATAATGATTTCCTACATTTCCATGGTGGTTGTTTTCCCCACCCGTTCCATGATCAGTCCCTGATATTTTCCAAAGGGTGAAATAAGAAGACTCATCCGTTTACAGACGGTTATTGGAGGTTAATGAGCGAAACATGAATCAATTCACAGTTAAACAAAATGGACCATGCTTTAGACGCCAACAAAATGATATATTGTCAACACAATTAAATGTCGTATACACAAGTGCTTATCTTGAACACAATCGTTTGAATCGTGATGAATTCATGTAAATGATTGAAAAAATACGATGATATAAATCCAGACTGATTAGCAATTTAGTTTAAAGTCACTGTTAAATATTGTCACTAATAATTTATGGATAAAAATCGTGTAAAATCAGTCTTAAAAAAGCATCACAAATAATTATTCCACTGTTTGCTAGGTTTTGAACATTTTAATTATAATAATCCATTGAACTATGACGTTCAGCACAATATTTTGAGAAACATCTGAGGTTATGATGTGTATGATCATGACTGAACCGCTAGTATTTGTGTAGAATATTGTTAATTTAAAAAAAATCAATTAATCCATTGTTTGAACACAAAGGCACTATAATCCAACGCATGTTACCTGCGTATTGTGCACGGGTGTATATTTATTAAACAAAACCATAATACTTACAATTAAATTTGCATTTCAAGAAATCGCAATTAAAACTGCTTGAAACTAACAGAGATTGTTTCTAAAATCACAGTTAAAAGAAATATTGTGTAAAAACAGAGTTAGACTATTTGACCTTAAGGAGATATATATTTTCAAAATTGACACTCGTTAGGTTTTAACACGGAGCCGCGTGTTACATACACCCCCCAACAATGAAACTTAGTACACAATGAAGGGGGCTAATTTTACAGGAGGTGTTATTGTTCGGCACTAACTAGTAAACACTGATGTTGGCTCTGTTGACACTGATTCTGGTTCCTCTATATCTCGCGACGGCGTAACGGCGTCAATTGGCTCGGTTACTGGTGAGATGTCGGACGTCGGTCCGTGATCAGCAAAACTGCCTAGAGGTGGAATCATCGTTTCTTTGCCGTCTGATAGGTCAACATCGCGGAACAGCGGGTCATTTGGATTAACGACGGCCGGGATAATCTGTGTTTGGAGACAGCTTCAGCTTTGCCATTAATCTCCAATTGCACTCAAGAAGCGACCACTGGCCCCTGCTAAGCTGAAAGCTGTCCAATAAGAATTCTCAAGGCTTTTCAAAGAGGGAATCAGCAGACCATCAAAAAGTTCATGGGCGTCACCACTGCACTTAGTCTCCAAAGCAAACGGATCGTACAGAGCCTGCAGAGATTACCGTAAGCTAAATTCAGTGACAAAATCTGATGCATATTCTATTCCAAATATTAACACCTTACTTGAAAAACTGAACGACAGCAATTTCTTCTCAGTGATTGAACCCAGACTAGCCTACCATCACATCCCGGTAGCATCAGAGGATATCGAAAAAACTGCAGTAATCACTCCATTTGGCCTTTTCGAATATCTTTACATGCCTTTTGGACTTAAATGTGCTACACAGACATTTCAAAGATTCATGGACAACATACTTCGCGACGACTCTGCTTATTGTATGTCAAATCTTGATGACATTATGGTATTCAGTCCAGATTTAGAATCTCATGCGAAGCATCTACGAAATGTCCTCTCACGCTTATCCAACCACGGACTCAAGATCAACTGTGACAAAACGCAGATTGCAACTACATCCGTGGACTTCTTAGGACATCGTGTCACGCCACAAGCTAATCAACCTTTGCCGTCAAAGGCGAATTCAATCAAGAATATCAAGTAACCGTAGACTGTTAGCGAGTTGCAAAAATTCTGGGAGTACTAAACTATTATCGCAAGTTTCTTCCTGGCCTTCCAAAACAACTTTATCCTTTGTGCAGGCACCTGCGAAATCGAAAAGGACTTAGCAAGAACTCCATCATTGCTCGGTCATCCGAAGACGAGGAATTAATTCGACTCGCCATCAACTCGTTAGCAAATGCCACAATGCTAACACATCTAGATTTTCAAAAACCATTTCTACTCATGACAAATGCTTCTGAATTCGCTTTTGGAGCCACTTTGGAACAAGAGATCGACGGAGTTCGGAAGCCTATCAATTTCTACTCGCGTACTCTCCAACCGGTAGAAACGAGGTACGACACTTTCGATCGAGAACTTCTCGCAATCCACGACGCAGTGCGCCATTTTATCAGCATCATTGGCAGTAGCCGATTTATTGTTTACACAGATCATGCACCATTAGTTAGCGCACTTCGAAACGCAACTTCATCTATCGCCAAGTACCCTGCCAGAGTGGAAAGACAGCTTTCACGTCTAAGCGAATGGCAATTTGACATCTTTCACGTCAAGGGCAAACAGAACTTCATTGCAGATGCCCTTTCCAGGCCAGACGTCTTGCTACAACCACCTTCGCCGTCGCCATTCACTGTCAACTCTGTGACACTCAGTGAACCTGCACTAACGCCAACCCTCCTGCAAACGGAACAACGCGGTGACATTCACATTCAAAGATCAATAGCCCGTCACCCAACCAAGTTCATATGCCGTCTGTGGGAAGGCTTACCAATTGTTTACTTCACGGGTACGCAGCCCAACAAGCCAGTTCTGCCGACCAGCCTTCAGAGAAAAGTTTTCGATTCAATTCACTCAATTTCTCACCCAGGAAGCCAAGCGACTGTCCGACTTCTCACAGATCGTTTCTGGGGTCACAGACTTAGGCAGAACGTTAAACGATGGGTCTCCGAGTGTGCTATTTGTCAGAAAAACAAGATCACACGACACACTCGTTCTAAGTTGCAACATTTTCGGTCTACTTCTCGCCTAGCCATCGTCCACATCGATATAGTTCATTTGACAAAGATTCAGGGTTTCAACTACCTTTTAACTATAATCGATAGATTTACACGGTGGCCTGCGGCATTACCTCTTGCCACCATTTCTGCAGACGAAGTAACTAACGGTTTTATCTCTGCATGGATATCCAATTACGGTGTTCCCAATGAGGTCATCACGGACAGAGGCACTTGCTTCTCATCTGATCGTTTCAAAACCACCTTGCGGTACATGGGATGCATCTTACGCCAGACGACTACCTACCATCCCCAGGCTAATGGCATGGTAGAGAGAATGCATAGGGAACTCAAAGCTGCTTTAGCATCTTCGTCCATTAATGGCAACTGGGTCGATGCACTATCTTTAGTTCTGCTTGCCATGCGTTCCCGTACTCGTTAATCCATTAAAACGTCTGCGTCACAACTCTTGTATGGCATGAATCTACACCTGCCTAGTCAGCTCCCACGTCTACTACCAGCACAAGATGACCCAAAAGACGAAGCTACTCACCTTCGACTTCATTTCGGTAACATGTCTGAACAGCAGCCGAGACATACGCCTCGTCCAGTCTTCGTTCACCCACAGCTCCACAGCTGCAAGAGAGTACTCGTTCGCAACGACAATGCTGTTGCACCACTGCAACCAAAATATCGCTGTCCTTACCCGATTTTGCTCAGAAAACCAAAATACTTCATTATTATGCACGGCGATACACCGACATCAGTAAGCATAGACAGGTTGAAACCGTTTATCGAACCGCCTGATCCTGAGAGCGTTTAACCTTCTACACACGTCTCAGGCTCCGTCTGTCCACAATCTCAATATCCTGCTTTGTATAACGCGTAATTGATTTTTTTAACATTAAAATTAACTATCAAAATTTTTTTAACCTTACGATATTTTTCGTATTTGTCTCACGTGGCATAACCAGCTGTTCTTAGCTAACAATAGTGTAGCATTTTTGAACAGTTCCTTGGTATTATGCCATCTCTGAGGCAATGTTCGTGTACATATTATTATGCAGTTATCTTTGATTTAAATGTATATATTTTTACATAAAATGTATTTCTCACCCATGACATCACACTGCCTATTTTGGTATGACCAGCTATTTGGAGCTAACGCTTTCGTGTAGCAACAATAAGTAGTTATCAGCTTCATATCATGGTACAGCCAACTTTCAATGCATATCTCAACTTCATCAACTGCACAAAGACCACTCTACAAATATCATGACCACAACGTCGAGCACTCACTCTAGCTCCTTTGGACGTATACAAACGCATTGACGACGATCCAGCCTGCCTAGGTTTTAACTTAATCCTGGCAACTTCAGAGGCAATTTACCTCGAAATCTTCACGCTGCGGCCCCCAAATTCTACACTGCTCTATTTTGCCTCACGCGGTATGACCGACCACTAGAGCTAACAATTGTGTAGCATTTCCTAGTGGTTACATGGCATCATATCATTGTTGAAGCAACCAACAAGCATACTTAAGCCCAGCATTTTTAGTAGATTATTTTTTTTGCTTAGCCTGGTTCGAATTCTGTCATGCATTTCTTATCTAGCCTCGCAGAGAGGAATTTTTTCTTTTTTTTCAGAGAGGAAAGTGTTGTAACGACACAAATTAATTGCCGACATATTGCGTAAATTAAATTCAATTTCATTCACGTTGCCCCAATGAGAAAAAAGCGAAACTTGCCGTTAACCAATAGTGTGCAAGTAGACATATTACTATGGCATGGTTATTAAGGAAGGCAATTTACCATGCAAGTCAGTTGTCGCATTTGCCTTCTGCTTTGCGTTACATGTGCGTGCAGTCGGCTGTCATTACCTACGCTGGTTACTGGATTTGTTTCACCAACAATTGGCAACATCCGTAACTCACCTTGTTGCGGTACAACCAGCGAGACGAGCCAATTAATGCAGAACTTCAACGAAGTTTTCACATCGAGATTACAACGCAACAACAGAAGGAACCACAAACAGTGTCAACCCAAGGCTCTAGGACATCTTCACACTGAAGAATCATTCTCGGCATTTGCCGCTGTAGAGGCCCCTAACCTATTCGAGTCTGAGAGCCCCATAGATGCCAGATTGCTTGAAGTCCTAAAATTTACAATAGAGTCTGATATGCTTATATTTCCTTTCGCATCTGCTAAATTTAAATCCGCAATATCCTGTACTAACCTACTTGTGTCCTTAAATTTAATATTAGCCTCCAAGTCTGGTTAATTTAATAATTAAATCGACACTTAATGTTAGGCAATCGGAATGCAAAAGTTGTCTCGCTAAAATTCCCGAACAAATAATCTGGCAGGAGATATAAGTGAACAACAGAATAATCAAATTTCCTGTTCCAGAACGTCCCTTCTATGTGTGCTTCAATAACAGAATAAAAGACAATTATAGCAGAATTGTATTGTTAATACGTATTCGTGTTACTAGAGAAATATGTTAAAATTGCAGCAGACCAAAAGATGATATAACCAGTCGAAGTGAAAAACACTCGAAAACTCAAAAATGGCGCACAATTTAAAGTCAAGTATTTTAAACAAAGAATGTAATGTAAAATAAAAAGAAAAAAATCTTTTTAAATAAAATTCGTTACAATCAGCCATGGTGGTTTAAATTTATCAGTTAATGTCATTTTACATTTGGCGGAGGATTTATCTTCCTCCACATACACCACCTTTTCAAAAAAAAGACGGCTAGTAATAGACGTAATCAAGATTCATCGGCTGACGTGGCACTCTTTCAGAACGAGTTGTGCATAAAGGCGCCCCTGAAGTCGTCATCTCGCCCGGCATAGTTTTCACTGGTTCTTCCATATCATCTGGTATTGCCAAATAGTTTTCATGCTGTGAACTGGTAGAATAAGATTTTACTATATTAGACAACGCGTCTTCTGAATTCTGCATTTCGTTATGTGCCTGTATGGTGGGATTGCACACATCAGATTCGCCCATAGAACAACGGTCATTCGACGCATCTGTTAATTTAGTGATACTCTCTATCCAGATAAACTGGGGAATGCAACGATTCAACGTAACACAATCCTCAATGTCATTTATTTCTTTGATGACGTTCTTGTCAGTCATCCTCTTGACCTTGTATGGTCCTTTATAAAATGGTGTCAGGCAGTTCTTCCTAGTTTCATAAGTTATATGCACATGCGAATCCGATTTTAGATAAAAGGACACATAGCATTTTGTTTTTGCTTTTCTAGTCTTGGTCGGAGCTAAACGACACATCTTATCTCTAAGTGCTCCTACGAACCAATCTACATAACTAGAAGCCCAATCAAGACTACTTGGAGTTTCTATTAGAAGATCTCCAGGCAACCTTAATGGTTCTCCATAAACCAGTTCTGCTATGGAAGTACCCAATAGTTTCCTATATCTGTTGCGCATGGCGAGTATTACTGTAGGAAGATCGTGTACCCAGCTTGTTCCACTAGTACACATTAATGCAGCTTTCAGTTCACGATGGAGCCTTTCTACCATCACATTTGCTTATGGGTTATACGCGCTAGTATATAATACAGTGGTTCCCATGATGTTGAGGGATCTCTCGAAAATCTTGGACATAAATTGACTACCGCGATCACTAGTCACCTTTTCCGGAACACCATAACGCGATATCCAATTATGTAGAAACGCGAACAAGACTTCTTGCGGTGTCATGTCTTTTAAAATCGCCACTTCAAATTGACGACTAAATCTATCTACCACAGTCAGCAAGTATTTGTTTCCATTTACTTCAGGCATCTCGACAATGCCTATGTGTACGTGTCTGAACCGTCCAATTGGTATCCCAATATTCATTATCTCGGTTCTGGTATGTCTCCACACCTTACACGTTTGACACTTGGCACAGGCTCTTACCCATACCCGTATGCCTTTAGACATGTGCGGCTATACGTATCTGTCGTTGATCAATGGAATGGTGGCTTTAATGGATGGATGACCCATGTCATTTAACATTGGATAATCTTGGCCAGTAACTCCAACGACACATATGGTCGTGGTTGACTTCTAGACGTTTCGCATAACAACCACTTGCCACTTATGAGCTTACGAACATATCCTGGCCTTTTGGACAAAACTAATGTAAAAGGATCTGATCCTTGCGCTTCCTCGATTTGACTAACTAAATCAGGCATCAAATTGTCTAAATTCTTCAAGGGACATTGAAATATTAGCTCGACATCAGCTTCATTCGGTCGGCTAAGTGCATCGGCTACCACATTCTCCTTACCATTAATATGAGACACAGTGTTATCGAACTCTGCTAACCGTGTTATTTGGGAATTTACACTACGAGAGTAATTAAGCCTAGCTGTTTTACCAAGTATGCTGATCAGCGGCTTATGATCGGTCAATAACTTAAACTTATGTCCGTCTAAGTAATGCTCAAAGTGTAGCACTGCGACATACACTGCTAGAAGCTATTTGCCAAACGCATCATAACGTTTTTCTCGATCATTAAGCTTACGGCTATAAAACCCAATCGGTCTTACTACGTCCTGATCTCGTTGCTGTAGCACTGCCCCTAATGCAACATCTGAGGCATCAGCGATTAGCTCGAATGGTTTCTCCCAATCTAAAGGTGCTAATATGGTTATATCACTTAACATTTCCTTGGCCTTTTGGAAATTTTCTCGGTTTTCTGGATTCAAGTTTATAGGCCAAGACTTCTTGATCGTGCTCTTTTCACGAGTGAGATGGCGTGTTAGCGATCCAAGAATTCCGCCTGGACCTGGAATGAATCGACGGTAACAGCTGATCATACCCAAGAACCTTCGCAACTAGCGCACGGTTCGAGGTTCCGTTACGTCATTTATACCTTGGATCTTATCTTCCAAAGGATTAATTCCGTCTTTGGAAAGTATATGACCAAATTATTTAACTGAAGAGCAACCGATATTACTCTTATTAGGTTTGACCACTAATCGATATTGTTCCAGCCTGGTCAAAACCGTTTCCAAATGCGTACGATGTTCATTTCGTGAATGACTAAAAATTATTATGTCGTCTATATATACCCTCGCAAATGGAGAACTCTGAAGGATTTCTTCAGCAAAAACACTGGAATGTCTGACTATCATTTTTCAAACCAAAAGGCATTCGAAGAAATTCATGCGATCCCCCACTTGGAAAACTGACTGCGGTGAGTGGTATCGAACATTCCTCCATTGGTATCTGATAGTACGCTTTCTGGAGATCTAAAGTTGAATAAACCTCATATCCCATTATATCTCGCAGTAATGTACTCTGGTTAGGGTAAGAATAAGAATCCCCCTTCGTCACTGTGTTTAATAGACGATAATTTCCACAAATCCTCCATTGATCCGGTTCAGGTTTGGGAAATACCACTATTGGGGAAGCAAAATTGGAATTTGATCTTCTACAAATCCCCTCTTTGCGCAATTGGTGAAATTCTGACAAAGTAACCTGTTGCTTTTGTTTTGCCAATGGTTGAGCCTTCGGTGAACAATGCAACGGAGCCACTAATTCTATCTGGTGTTCTACTCCTGTCTTCAAACCTATCCTTTTGGCACTGAAAGTTTGAAACACTGCTAGGTGCTTCTCGATTATATCGGCAAAGTCATGTGCGACCGTTGGGCGAGGTAAAATAACTGTTCTAACTGCCGATGTGTTAGACTCAGTAGGTGTTGATATCCCTACGCCTTCTGCGATAGTCCTAGCCTTGGGGTCTAATGTCAGCTTGAAATGTGTCAAGAAATCCATGCCAATGATATGGTCCTTGACATCGGCTACTAGAAAATTCCATCGGAAGGAAGATTTCTGGCCTAACGTTATCGACATTTCTTTCATCCCTTTCACTCCTATCGGACTACCATTAGCGGCCCATAGTTGATAATCAAATGTGGGGCAATCTGCTTCCACCACGTCTGACCTAACTATGCTTACCTCAGCACCCGTGTCGATTAGAAATTCTAATCCAGATAATTCATCCTTAATAATGAACTTGTTGCTGGACAATCCGGCAATGTTTTCCAGATCCCCGCTTAGTGAGAATCGGACCCTCTTGCCTTCTTCTCTCGGTGCTATTTAGATCTAGTCGCCTCTTTTGCTTTGAGTATGCCTTTTAAAGGCATATCTGGGAGCCTTTGCAATGGAACCCCTCCTACGGCTCCTACTAGCGGGGGTTTTGTCCTTTTCCCGGTGATAGATTTCTCTCTACCGGTTTAGTGCTTCCTCTCCATCTGGATCCACCTAATCGCGGGTATATACAATTTTCACCTTGGCACTTCACACTGCGTTCGTATCCGCAATGTGCCTTACACCATCCGCGTGGTCCTTCAAAGCGTTGATGCAAGTGACTCCCTCGGCGTCTAGTATACCTATCCTGATTTTGAAGTTGTTCAATGTCACTACGTAAACTAGCAACTTCTCTACATAAGAAACGCAAGGTTTCTTGTATAGTCAGGTTGTTTACAGCATCCGCTCTGACTTGCTGCATCGTAACAGAATCTGCTATTAAGGCATGTACTTGTGGTTCCTGCTGTTTATACACACCGTCTTACCCTCTGAGTTTTGTTGGCCAATCAATGCTCATAGTGTCAAATACTTCCAATGTGGTTCTAAGCCTAATTGGTAGCTCAGCTGTGAAAATGGAGTTGACTACATCTCTGGATATATTCAATCTGGAAGCTTTTGTGCAAAGGCGTTCATAAAATTCGGACGGTAATTGACGCCCCATTTTTTCTAAGCGTAATAGTTCGCACATTTGCGCCGATCTTCCAGGCTGATATCTCTGTTGAATTTCAGCCATTAATAACTCAAATGCATTGTACGGTTTTTCTTCCACAGTTCTGTCTCTGAAATTTTCCAAGGCATTTCGGAAATTTTCAGGCAATGCCATCCATGCTGCAACAAATTTCTCCATAGGATTTACAATATTATAAGCACCAAATATCATTTGGGCATCTCCAACCCAACTTGAATGTTTTTCAGATTTTTAAAGCGGTAGATTTAAAATTCTTGGACTGGCGCGGTCGCCAAATTTTGTAGAGGCCCCTAACCTATTCGAGTCTGAGAGCCTCATAGATGCCAGATTGCTTGAAGTCCTAAAATTTACAGTAGAGTCTGATATTCTTATATTTCCATTCGCATCTGCTAAATTTAAATCCGCAATATCCTATACTAAACAACTTGTGTTCTCAAATTTAATATTTGCCTCCATGTCTGGTTAATTTAATAATTAAATCGACACTTAATGTTAAGCAATCGGAATGCAAAAGCTGTCTCGCTAAAATTCCCGAACAAATAATCTGGAAGGAGATATACGTGAACAACAGAATAATCAAATTACCTGTTCCAGAACGTCCCTTCTATGTGTGCTTCAATAACAGAATAAAAGGCAATTATAGCAGAATTGTATTGTTAATATGTATTCGTGTAACTAGAGTAAAATGTTAAAATTGCAGCAGACCAAAAGATGATATAACCAGTCGAGGTACTAAACACTCGAATACTCAAAAATGGCGCAAAATTCAAAGTCAAGTATTTTAAACAAAGAATGTTATGGAAAATAAAAAGAAAAATTTTTTTAAAATAAAATTTGTTACAATCAGCCATGGTGGTTTAAACTTATCAGTTAATGTTATTTTACATTTGGCGGAGGATTTATCTTCCTGCACACCCGAGAACGCACGACCGGCCCTGTTAAGGGCCCACTATCATAACAATAATTCTATATCAGTAACTAATCTCTATTCAGAGCTCCTTAACCGAGTTTGTAACGTCGTACGCCATTTACTTGAAGCCGGGGCGTTTACACATATGTAACGACACAAATTAATTGCCGACATATTGCGTAAATTAAATTCGATGAGAAAAAAGCGAAACTTGCCGTTTAACCAATAAAGTGCAAGTAGACATATATTATCATGGCATGCTATTTAAGCACGGCAATTTACCATGTAAGTCAGTTGTCGCATTTCCATTCTGCATTGCGTTACGCGTGTGCGTTCTGTCGGCTGTAAATACCTACGCTGGTGATTTGATAGTTTCACCAACAATTGGCTACATCTGTGACTCATCTTGTTGCGGTACAACCAGCGAGACGAGCCAATTAATTGCAGAACCTGAACGACGTTTTCCACATCGTAATTACAACTCGACAACGGGAGGAACAACAACCAGAGTCCACCCAAGGCTCTAGAACATCTTCACACTCTGAATAATTCAGGAGAACGCACGACCAGGCCCTGTTAAGGGCCCCCTATCATAACAATATCTATATTCAGAGCACCTTAACCGAGTTTGTAACGTCGTACGGCATTTACTTGAAGCCGGGGCGTTTACAAAATTGGCGACCGCGCCAGGATATTGAGTATTGTTCTGATTTTTTTGGTATAAATAAAATTGACTTTCTTTTTCATTTATTTGGGATAAAAATAGATTAACATTTGCGTTTTACCCTGATCGTGGTCTTCTGGGAATTTTGATGGGTATATATTCGTTGATTTCTGGTGAATTTTTTGTGGGGGTATAACAATAATAATATATTGGCATCAAAGGCCAACAGGCCCTCTGTTCATCTTTCCTACGTACAAAACTGCACCGTACGTACTCGACAGGCTCAATTGCGGATAATTTCAATTTTTGGAAGCAGTTACTGTGACGTGCTTTTGTTCTGCGCTCATTCACCTGTGGAAGCTTTTTGTGGGTAAGCGTTTCGTTAAAGTATATTTATATATTTTCATATTGCTTATAAATTTATGCTTTTAAGATCCCGTAAGATTGTTAAAATGTCAGGTCCAATTTTAGATATTGATGTTCCTGTTTGGATGGAGATAGTGAGTTATTCTTTATGCGCGTAGACTCCGCTTTCTCCCCGTTTCCTGATTATGACAGTCATCAAAAACTGTCAAAGGTTTTTGCTAAACTACCTTCTGAATTGCAGCGACGGATTTATCCTAAGCTTGAGGCCATTAGGAAGCTACCTAATCCCATTTTGGGCCTACAAAACGAGGTAGAATCCTTGCTTGGACCCACAGAAACTGAGCAGATAATAAACAAATATGCGCAGTTAGATATGCCAAATCTTGGCCCCATCGAAATATTGAGGGAATTACGGAAACGTTGGTATAAAACCAACATTTCTGACCATGAGGCTAAGGTTGTTTTTATTAACAATCTTCCACAAACATTAAAACTCTTTGCCAGACAACTCCCCAACACTCTCTCTATAGATGACTTATCTGAGAGATGTGAGTTATAATATAGGGTTTGGAACCCAAAGTGCATCCATCATCTTTTTCTTCACCCCCGCAAGATGATAGACTCTCCTCTTTAGAGAGGACAGTGACGAACATGGCTAAAGTTCTAGAAGAATTGGCCATTACCAATTATAACGGTAGGCGGCGATCGAGATCTCCGCAATCCTTTAATAAATATTCCTTAAAGAACTGGTGTTATAACCACCAGAAGTTTCTTATTCATGCCAAGTCTGTCATTGTCGTTCCGAAGAATTTCCGAATGAGTGCCAATTTCCACAGCTGACGGAAAGGACAACAGACCGCAGGCACAAGGGTGCATCAGTATCGGGAAACGTCTGGCGCAGGAAGTAGAAGACCGTACTTTCTGCACATCAACGGCATCAACGGCGCTACAGGGAAGAAGCCAACTACAATCCGACATCCCTGTCGACTCTTTTCGTCCACGCCGAATTTTTCACATAGAGAACCAAACAGACAATGCCGGTCGCAATCACCAGCCTACTTGTTTGCATGACCCGGCCAAACAGCCAAACGAACTTCTGCACCTTCTTCATTTCAAAACTGGCGAAGAGTTCATCGTAGACACAGGTGCGGCAGTCTCAGTTCTCAAAGGCGATTCAATGGCCGAGATGTCGCTAGGCGTTCTTCTCGCAACAGCTACAGGCGAGCCCATACCAACTTAAGGCTGCCAATACCGCACACTCAACATAGGTCTACGACGTGAATTTTCCCACAACTTCATCATTGCCAAGGTCTCACATAATATATTAGGCCTTGATTTCCTTCTAAAATTTCGGCTCATTGTTGATCTTGCTAATCAAAAGATCATCGACCCCTCCACCGGACTTGAACAAAGCTTTTGGACACTTGCCTTCGAGCGTTTGGAGTTACAGGTCATTCAGCCAACCCCAGTGCATCATTCAACAGAGATATCAGCAGCTCTTCGAAAATACAAATCGCTTTTCGATCTTAACAAATCCGATCTACGAGTCTCCAATACGATGCATCATATCGTCACAGAAGGTCAACCTATTGCACTCAAGAAGCGACCACTGGCTCCTGCTAAGCTGAAAGCTGCCCAAGAAGAATTCTCAAGGCTTTTGGAAGAGGGAATCATCAGACCATCGAAAGTTCATGGGCGTCACCACTGCACTTAGTCTCAAAATCAAACGGATCGTACAGAGCCTGTGGAGACTACCGTAAGCTAAATTCAGTGACAAAATCTGATGCATATCCCATTCCAAATATCAACACTTTACTTGAAAAACTCAACGGCAGCAATTTCTTCTCAGTAATTGACCTTAGACAAGCCTACCATCACATCCCGGTAGCACCAGAGGATATCGAGAAAACTGCTGTCATCACTCCATTTGGCCTTTTCGAATACCTTTACATGCCTTTTGGACTTAAGTGTGCTACACAGACATTTCAAAGATTCATGGACAACATACTTCGCGACGACTCTGCTTATTGTATGTCATATCTCGATGACATTATGGTATTCAGTCCAGATCTAGAATCTCATGCGAAACATCTACGAAATGTCCTCTCGCGCTTATCCAACCACGGACCCAAGATCAACTGTGACAAGACGCAGATTGCAACTTCATCCGTCGACTTCTTAGGGCATCGTATCACGGCCCAAGGTATTCAACCGTTGCCATCAAAGACGAATTCAATCAAGAATATCAAGTCACCAAGGACTGTGAGCGAGTTGCAGAAAATCCTGAGAGTACTAAACTATTATCGCAAGTTTCTTCCGGTCCTTTCAAAACAACTTTATCCTTTGTGCAGGCACCTGCGGAACCGAAAAGGACTTAGCAAGAATTCCATCATTGCTTGGTCATCCGAAGACGAGGAATTACTTCGACTTGCCATCAACT
>JAQBSW010000950.1:0-17500 GCA_029291075.1 Eudiplozoon nipponicum
GATATGCGACTCTCACCTCTAGCAGTCATGCATACATTGAACTTGACTGGAAATGTCGGCTGCACAATTTCTATGCAGTCACGAACATTAATTGTTTGCAGCTTTCGCCACATATACATATAAAGACAATGCAATTAAACAATAATTGATTGCGCGGGTGGTGGTAACAATGCTTTAAATCAAGTTTGCGAGCTTGAAGTAAACACCAACCCCATTGTATTTAACCAGTCTACGAACAACATAACAAAACTACCGCCAGCTGCAACGCACTGACGCGTTTCGACCTTCCATGATCATCATCAGAGTACGACGGCAAACTGACTATCGAGGATCAAACCGCATTGAATATATATGGAAATCAAATTTAGATATGCGACTCTCACCTCTAGCAGTCATGCATACATTGAACTTGACTGGAAATGTCGGCTGCACAATTTCTATGCAGTCACGAACATTAATTGTTTGCAGCTTTCGCCACATATACATATAAAGACAATGCAATTAAACAATAATTGATTGCGCGGGTGGTGGTAACAATGCTTTAAATCAAGTTTGCGAGCTTGAAGTAAACACCAACCCCATTGTATTTAACCAGTCATCGAACAACATAACCAAACTACCGCCAGCTGCAACGCACTGACGCGTTTCGACCTTCCATGATCATCATCAGAGTACGACGGCAAACTGACTATCGAGTATCAAATCGCATTGAATATATACGGAAATCAAATTTAGATATGCGGCTCTCACCTCTAGCAGTCTTGCATACATTGAACTTGACTGCAGATGTCGGCTGCACAATTTCTATGCAGTCACGAACATTAACTATTCGCCACATATACATATATAGGCAATACAATTTAACAATAATTGCTTGCTCGTACTATTACTCAACAATCGAGATCCTGCCTAGGGTGTCTTGAATAGATTGGTAATCGTTCTTCCGTCTTTCGGTATGAAATTCGCATCCTCTAAATTTACGATACTTCTACAGTATCACCGCCGCTCTCATCAACTATGTGTTTGCAAATTTAAATTATTGACGTGGTTGGCACGTTTAAATATATGAGTATCCCTATCAATAACTCAGGTAATATGAATGATGAGGTAAATATGGGAATCGAAAATGCTAGAGTAGCTTTTTAAACTTTCGACATTTATGGAGAAATTAGAGTATGTCACTTTACATCAAAGGTCGTGTTTACAATGCATATATACGTGAAAATTTATTATAGGATAGTGTGACTTCGCCCCTTAAAGTTGATTTTAGACGCTCAAAGTCATTCGACTACCTTTGATTGAGAAATATAGTACATGTAGGTTACCAACAACGAATAACCAGCACTGAAATCCGTTGATGTATTGTGTGTATGGATCGGCGAACAAGTGTTCATATTTATAAAAATGAATGAGGCTCCATCAACTACGTTTGCCCGGTCATATTTTTCGTATACTTCAATCCGGTTGTCCAGTGGGACACTTATCTTATCCAGCGCCAGATGGGGGTAAGAAACAAGGCGGAGAGACTTTGAAATGACAGAACCAGCTATTTTCCACTACATTCAAATCTAGTAGTATGGGACCTAATCGTCTGCCCGGATAAGTCCATGTACACATCATAGTTTTTGTTTGGAAACCCTGCGCGATATAGCATCGAGTCGAGCTCAGGGGAGATCTTGTTGTGGATTTGTAGCAGAATTGCCTTCTTAAATTTCTTCTCTTAGTTGCGCCGATTTAGCAGCGAGGTTTGGTCTTGTTTGTGACGTGATACGGTGAAAGTCATAAGGAAAAAAAAATAAATAAAAATAATTGATTTCGCGGATGGTGATAGAAATTATTCAGGCTGGAAATAAATAACAGTTCCATTTTTTGTGCAACTGTATGAATAAAATGTGGTTATCTTTCATTTTAAGTTTGCAAACTTAATTTACCAAAAACTTTATATACTCTGCGATAGCTTGTTTTCGATTGATCATTTACTGCAAATTTGGTGATATGAAACTTGTAGTTTTTTGTCGACTGTGGTACCAGAATACTGCTTTTTTGGAATTTTAGACGGAACTTTTACCGCCAATGGCTCGAAATACTACATTAGCTTGCTTACTTCCTGTATGTGCATCAGCCTCATCAATGGATACAGGAATTACCACTAACGACGATCAAATTCGAATAAATTCCGAGGTAAATGTTCAGGAGGCTGACGACGTGTATGTTAAATACCAGAATATGTCTTCCAGAAAAGTCTGCGAATTCAGAAGCAGCTCGAACACGGAGATTGACACAACGTTGACTGTATTAACAACTACTGGGACCAAAGTTTTGCGGTCTCTCAGACCAAAGTCGCCGACCAATAGTTATCAGCGTTGTAGTAAACAGAAGGAACATGCTTTGACATTCGACACGGGCAAGGAAAGTAAAATAAACCGCTTCAGTGCTGTTCATAAACTTATATCTGGCGATGAATCTCGAAAAGAGAAAATGGATCGGGCTAACCTAAATGATACGATAAACTGGGATAACTATGGTTTGCCTTCTCCGGTTGAAAAAGTTCGCAATGATTCATGTGAGCTACTTTTTTCCACGAAGGATTCATGTCTTTTATCAAATCTGTGCGAAGAGTCTTGGTGTGAGCTAATCGAAGATTATAACTGTGATGATAATAATGAAGATTTTAATCATTCATTGATCTGTAGTAATAATCACGAAGAGATTAATTGCACGCAAAATGATGGCTTGTCAAGTGCAGAAAACTTACAATCGTCAACGCATCAATTAGGAAAAAAGAGCGATGAAGAAATGGCTACGAGCCGGGCTCGCAAGAGTCGGATTGCAGAAAAGAAGGTTAAACGGTGCACAGACCAGGGGTCGGCGAGTGAGGATGTTGCTGCTCGAGGTGGGCGTAAAGAAACTGACTCATGTGAAAGCATAATTAGTTCTGAGGATGTCGATATGCGATTGGTGCACAGTACAGAGAGCGCTGATTTAGCTGCGGCCATGTTAATGAAGTCACCCGGCAAGGCGTTCGGCTCAAGTCCAGTTTCGACAAACAAAGAAAGAAATGTGGAATTAACTGAGACACTGCGCTACTCTGATGGTAAGTGGGGTTCCGAGCATGTTCTTCATTGTTATAATCATCACTGTACTTATAATTTTTAGTTATTTATTATCTTCATTTTCATAACTGCAGGTGGTATCGGCGTGACAAAAAGTATATCTGTCTGTCATCTTTATAAGCACAGACAGCAATGAAACAGCCTTTCTTAGCCGATTCTTCAATGAGGAAAGAAAAATGGCAAATGAGCAGATTTAATAATAAAACAATTTAGAATGAAAGTAATAATAGTGCTAGAAATTATAATTTGAAACAAATAATTATTAGAGGTAGGCTATTTACGGAGAAGGAATCTAGTTCACACGTAGCCATTTTATCTAGACAACATACAGGAATGAGAAAGCGTGTACTTCGAAACAGTACCACTAAGTTAGCTTTAAGGAAAGGCGACATCATTAATCTAGCTTTCTCGTGGTTTTTACTATATCACTTCATAAACACGACAATACCTCGCAATTAACTTTGCCAAACTAAGACAAGTAAATTAAGAAATATATGGTTCTACTAGGAATCTGCAACCAATTAAGAATTATAATGCGCACGTGGACCCAATCCTAGTAGACGGGTGGGTTGTATAGTATCCAGATTTATTTTAGTTGACTTTAGTGGTTTCTGTCATGTAAAAATCTTTCCATCTTAGTTCTGATACTAATCTGGCGCTGACTGAGATAAAAATGCTTTACTGGGAAATTGATTTCAAGTCATGCGTAAAAGGTGACCGATCTATCGCAGTTGATGGAGCCTTATTTGTTTGTCTAACGAGGAGCACTTGTTGGCCGATACAAAATACGTCTATGGATATTCGCGTTCCTTATTCGTTGTTGGTAACTTATATGGGCTATGCTTCTCAAACATCGGTGGTCAAATGCATGTTAGCGTCTAAGATCTTCAAATCTAAATAACCATTTCTCACTAGGTCATAACAGAACACGTACATACGCATTGCGTATATGACCTTTATGACAGTGAGATGCTCGCATTTCTCCATTGTTGGCGAAGGTAAGAGGAAGCTACTCTAGCTTTCACGTTTCCCATATTAACTTTCTCGTTATTGATACAGCTACGTCCAGATCATCTCGAAGCCGCATATGTAAAGTAACTGATGGATGATTCTTAAAATATATCTTAAATTTAAAGAGTGCGAATTTCATATCTAAAGGCAGAACATTGACTGCTTATCTATTCAAGGTGGCCTGAGCAGAATCTCGATTGTCGAATAATAATGCAATATCATCTACATAGTCAAGATCGACTAATCTACAACCGGGAAGAACTACTGGACGCGTGGAAGCGCATAGTTCATAATGGCATATATTACAAAGCTAATCAAAAATGGAAAAAATATACGTCTTTGACAGACACCATTGCTAGTATTTAAATTTTGAGATTATTGATTAAAATCCTTTTGTACCCGGATGTGTTTTATACAATAATTTGGAATCTTTACAAGTTAAGTGGGCATTAAAACTTTCAACCGAATATTTGCGATTCACCCTGTTAAAACATCCTTGATATCTAGAATTTTTGGATGTTATTAGTTAACGTTGTACATGTCGCTTTTCAAGTACTTTCTTTCAGGTAAAAACGTTATATGTATTTTACAGTAGCGCTTTATCTACTTATTATTAAGTGATTTAATGAATACATTTGACGAAGCATTTATTTTAACTTCATTAGAAAATATGTGGAATAATATATATATATATATATATATATATATATATATATATATATATAATGTGTAATAACTGTATGGTACGTTTTTAATATTTAAACAGAATTAATTAATTTCTTCTTTGTCTTCAGTTAAAAAGTTCATAAAATGGAGCAAAAGCGGTACTGTAAAATATATAACGTGTTCAAAAAATTAATGTATGGGAATAATTGCTGAAACTGGAATTCGACGTTATTTTCCAGACAGTGTTGCAGAAGGAAACGCGTCACGTATTCCTTTGCGGTGAAGCTGAAAAATAAAGACACCTTATAACAGAACAACCGTTCATTGCTTTTGGTTTTTCTTTGACGAGAAGCACAGCTATACGATCTAACAGGCGTTTTGAATGAAGTTTGTCCTTTTTCAAAATTTAGTTTTCTAACATTTGTCATAGTGTGGTTCTTAATACTAGACAGGAAGCTGTTCCCAAAAAACCGCTATATCCGAACTTTTTTGTTACTATTTTATCGAAGAAGAAACTGACTTTTTTTACAAAGTGAGGCTCTCGCCTATAGAAATAAGTTTCACTTTCCTGGAAAAGAGCACCATTTATTGAATGAAGCAGAGTTTGAAAAACTATTCAATCCACTATCTGATATAAAATCAAATAATTATAACGGTGTGCAGCTTGTCGACCTTTTCCACAAATACCCAAATTATTCACAGCCAATGAACAAAACTCACATGACAATTTTGCGTGAATTGGTTAATGCTCGTGATAATGTTGTTCTCTCACCAGACATTCGGTTTGACTAAGTTTTCATGGGTCACAATTAGTAGATTTCGCAAGTGAATAGCTTGATTTCTGGTTTGCATTTCTAAGTTGATGCTAAGGATGATGCAGCGGAAAGAACTGAGATGATCGTTTCGACAGAGTTGTCTTATTGGGCTACAAGATGTGTTGAGCGAACACCTAAGGCGAAAAGCTTGACATTCTTTTAGGTAAAATTGATTAAATGAAAAATGTGCTAAGGCACGAAATAATTAATTTTTTGGCTAATCTATTAAAGCCAGTTAAAAGTCACATATCTAAGAAAAGTTTTGAGCGATTCTTTTGAATTTGTTGAAAACGTGGTTAAATTGAAAGATTAAAGTCATTGGATGTGTTAGTTTGATGTTGGATCATTTTTTGCTTATGTATCGTTTAAAGAATACATTACCTGTGTTGTGCAGATATTCAAATAATGTTCAATGACGAACCATACAGGAAGCACAATGGTCGATATGTTTGTATGCATGTTGGTGAAAGAGAATTATGAACTTTTGAGGGAAGTTGAATTCTATAACCTATTATTCCACATTCTTCTACCAAATATATAGTGGTTAAAGGGCGTAATACCGGCTCCTACTGATGAGTCGCCAGTAAGCACGAAACGAATGTGCATGAGATTATACTTTCCGTTCATGCTGCCTTTGGTTTATCCTTCTGGTCACAACTAGAACTAATTTGTTACTAGGTTCGCAAAACCTAATACATACTTGCATATATATTAGTTCTTCGCAACAAAACAGTATTTAACTGTAATATATTGAATTCTATAACCGTTATGCTGATGGAGTAATTTTGGTATTGTGATAACCATGTGCATGCCGAAGAACTACTCAACAAATTCAATATGAGGCATCCGAATGTTCGATTTAAAATTGAAAACGAAGAGGATGGATTCAGGCTTTTTTTGGTTCCTTGCTCTGCGGTAAAACTGACAATACATTGCACGGATCAGTGTTCCATGGGAAAACACAGACAGTCCTTTATTTGCATTTTAATAGCTACTGTCCATTGGAATGGAACAAAGGTTTGGTCAAGACATTGGGCAATAGAGCATTGCATATTTGTTTGCCCAACTGTTGGCCGACTGAATTGAATGCTGCGTGTATTTCTCTTATTATTAACGACTAATGTTGACATCAGTAGACGTATTTTTGGATCTGACAATAAGAGCTCGTCGTTAGAAAAACAAATAAGGCTCCATCAATTTTGTTGGCTTGGTCACGATTTGTGTATGCCCTCATTTCGATTCCCAGTAGAGCTCTGTTCTCTCATCCAGCACCAAATTGGCGTAAGAAACATGGTGGGCAGATTTTGACATGGCAGAAACAATTGAAGTTACTTACATCCAAATAGGGTAGTATAGGACTGACTCGTCTGCCAGGATGAGGTCCACGTGAGCATCATAGTTCTTGGTTGGATACCCTTAGCGATATGGCATCGAATCGAACTTAGTGGCGATATTGTTGCAGATGTCTAGGGGAATCATCTTCGTAACTTTCTTTTCTTATTATGGCAAAGTTAGCTGCGAGGTTTGGTTTGTTTATGACGTGATACAGTGAAATCCGTAAGGAAGCTGTATTGCTGATGTCGCCTTGCCCGAATACTAACTTGGCCATAATTGTGTTGTGGCGAGGTTTAGTTTGCCTCATTTCTGTGAGTTATCCTGATAAATTTACTCATAGTAGCAAGGTTTTGCTTCTCTCTCTACCCCTCTCCCTTTCTCGTAAATCTCAATAATAATTTGTCTAAATTCACTTATATACTTTTTTCACTCTTTATGGTTATATGACAGTGAAACATTAGTCACTTTTGACTTTTGTATAGCTGGACTTGATGATCATGATGGACGACTACTCAACAAATTATATAGATGAATATTGCCCTACTTATTTGATGAAGCTTATTATGAATATTTTTTCATTTGATGAGAAACTAATTTGCATTCAGCTAAATTAAAATACATACATATACGTCTGTAACAAAACATTAAACAATCAATGATTGTACGGGTGGTAGTAAAAATTATTTAAACCAAGTTTGCGAGCTTAAAGTTAATACCAAACCCGTTGCATTTAACCAGTCATTTAACAACATGTGACTGACGGTAGTTTTGATATAACGACATTGTATTTGCTTCAAGTTCGCAAACTTGATTTAAAGAATTATGAATAAATATGTTATCCCTGTGAAAAATGCGACATATCGACAAAGCGTTTTTTCGTTTTGATTAAGGATAGGCGTGCGAGTCTGTTTATTTAGAGGCAATCGCAATAAACGCACTTTGAACAGAACTATGGAAGAAAAAGCAATTAGTTCGTGTGCCAGAATTACCTTGAGGTATCATAGCCCCGTACGAAACCGATGATCCGTTTCGTTGTCGGGAACTTACCTGAATAGTATGTTGGTAAATATTTCATGTTTACTACATATTTGGAATTGTACCATTAGCGTTGCGTACCTAGTAAAAAATTAAATCAGATAGAACCAGAAGGATCAACCAACGTCAGCGTGAAAGCAAGATATAATCTCATGTAAGCATGCATTTCGTGCTTACTGACAAAAAATCGGTTGGATCCTGTACTACGTCCTATATAAACTTTATATTTAGTCAAGAATTGTTGGACAGTTGGAAGGAACAATTTCCTTACGGCATGTAAACACATTCGTATAGGATATTTTATCGTCCAATTGTACCGGCTTCTACTAATGTGTAGCCAGTATACAAAAAAATTTTTTCGTAAGATTCTACCCTTCTTTCATGCTAGCTTTTGTTTATTCTTATGGTCCTATTCGAAAAGTTGTGTGCTCACCAAATCTGTAAATATTATACGCGCTCTCTACACAAACACTTCTGGTTTCTTTAAGGTCTACAACGATGAGCAAGCCGGATTCCGATCATTTCGAAGTTGCATAGATAATATTTTTACGTTAAGGCAAGTTCTTGAACAGAGATTTGCATATTGCCATCCAACAATAACCGTCTTTTTAGACTTCAAGGGTACATTTAACTATGTCGATCGCAATGTTCTATTCGATATTCTGTCGAAAAGTGGCATGTCCGCGAAATTTGTAAATTTTGTATGCGCTGACTAAAAAAGCACTTATGGTCTACAACGAATTATCGCACAACTTTACAACCAGCAGTGGCGTTCGTCAATGCTGTCCACATTCCCCATTACAAAAAAAACTTCCATACGCTTAGAACGCAAGTTTTGAAGATTTCCCGGGTGGTAGATTAGTCAATATTCACTGTAAAGACTATATTGTATTATTATTTGACAATCAGGATTCTAAAATAATTGATTGCGCGCGTGGTGGTACCATTTCTTTAAATCAAGTTTGCGAGCTTGAAGTAAACACCAATCCCATTGTATTTAACCAGTCGTCGAACAACATAACAAAACTACCACCAGCCGCAACGCACTGACGCGTTTCGACCTTCCATGATCATCATCAGAGTACGACGGCAAACTGACTATCGAGGATCAAACCACCACCCGCGCAATCAATTATTGTTAAATTGTATTGTCTATATATGTATATGTGGCGAAAGCTGCAAACAGTTAATGTTCGTGACTGCATATAAATTGTGCAGCCGACATTTCCAGTCAAGTTCAATGTATGCGAGACTGCTAGAGGTGAGAGCCGCCTATCTAAATTTGATTTCCATATATATTCAATGCGATTTGATCCTCGATAGTCAGTTTGCCGTCGTACTCTGATGATGATCATGGAAAGTCGAAACGCGTCAATGCGTTGCGGCTGGCGGTAGTTTTGTTATGTTGTTCGAAGACTGGTTAAATAGAATGGGGTCGGTGTTTACTTGAAGCTCGCAAACTTGATTCAAAGCATTGTTTTCACCACCCGCGTAATCAATTATTGTTAAATTGTATTGTCTATATATGTATATGTGGAGAAAGCTGCAAACAGTTAATATTCGTGACTGCATAGAAATTGTGCAGCCGACATTTCCAGTCAAGTTCAATGTATGCAAGACTGCTAGAGGTGAGAGCCGCATATCTAAATTTGATTTCCATATATATTCAATGCGGTTTGATCCTCGATAGTCGGTTTGCCGTCGTACTCTGATGATGATCATGGAAGGTCGAAACGCGTCAGTGCGTTGCGGCTGGCGGTAGTTTTGTTATATTGTTCGATGACTGGTTAAATACAATGGGATTGGTGTTTACTTCAAGCTCGCAAACGTGATTTAAATAATCAGGATTCTGTTTAGGCCACCTTGAATATATTAGCAGTCATTGTACTGTCTTTCGGTACAAAATTCGCATCCTCTTAATGTAAGATACCTTTATAGGTTCGCGCACCGTTCACTCCAAATCTGCAACTGTTAAGTGGAGATTTGAACGCAGTTGAAATGTTTGAATACTTTGGCATTGTTCCTCGTTATAAAAGCAAATAAGGCTCTATCAACTGCGTTTACTCGGTCATATTTTTTCGTATGATTTCAATTAGATTGCTCAAAGAAACATTATTTCACCGTGCGTCAGATGGGCGTAAGAGACAATAAGCGGAGACTTTGACTTGGCAGAAACAGCTAAAGTGACCCAATTGTCTGCTTGGATTGAGCCCAGGAGAGTTTCATAGTTATGTTAGGAAACCCTGCGCGATATGGCAACGAATCGAGCTCAGTGGCGATCAGGTGGCATATTTCTTCTATAAGCATATTCCAAATTTTCTGAAGTTCGGCTGTATCTATAAAGTGGGGTAATGAAAACCGCAAGAAAGCTGTATTGCCTGTGTTGCTTTGCTTTAAATCTGACTTGGCCATAATGATGTTGTGTTGAGGTTTAATTTGCCTCACTTCTGTGTGTTATCTATGTAAATATACTTCTACTACCAAGATTCTCCCCGAACAAATCACTCTTCCTTGATAATTTGCTTTCTAAATTATTATTTCTGTTATTGGTACTACTTATATAATTAGACGAACATTCATGGTGATAAAAATGACTATAATCAAAGTTGCGATCTTGATATAAACACCTGACCAATTAATTACTTATATTTGTCTACGCTATACAATTCTTAGTTTATACTCAAAAATGTACACAATTAATGGATCAGGTGTTTATATCTAGATCGCAACCTTGATTATAGTAATTATTACTACTTTCTTTAAATTTTCTTAATTTTTTCTTATGGTTATATGGCATTGAAACACTAGTTATTGATGACTTTTGTGTTATTGTGCATGATGATGATGAGGTATGGAATTAACCTAGTAGTAATGGTAATTGTGCTGGTTGTGATCGTAGTGTCAGTGGCAGTAGTTGTAGGAGTGCTATTGTTGGTAATAGTGGTCGTGGTGTTGGTAATAGTAATAGAAGTATTAATAGTAGTAGTAGTAGTAGTAGTAGTAGTGACGATTGTGGTAGTGGTAGAGATAAAGGTAGAGGCAATTTTTGTATGTGAGAATAAAACATCTTTTATACTGCTTGTTTTGCTGTCCATCTGGGTGATAATGATGATGTGATCATCAGTAGACGAATTTTAGCCTGAAAAATCAACCTAAATACATAATGGTATCTGTAAAAGTTTTTGCCTTACTTTAATATTTATAAAATGTTTATCGGTTTTGGCTTTTTTCACAGCCGCGCTTGATTGGGAACGAGTTAAAAAAATCAGTTACTGCCAAACACTTCTGCACTCTGAGGATGTTGAAGAGATATCCGCTTGTGTGATTAATTTAATGCTTCCAAAACAAGTTCTGACTAAAAAGTTATGCTTGGAAATGTCGAATAACAGAGCTAAAATCAACGATGATCATGACAGCCCAACAAAATTAACAAACGAAGTCGATGGTGCTGGCATTTGTCAAACAAGTATGACAGCTCACTCCGTTTGTAATGACCATCAGTTTTTGACAGAAAAGTCATCGAATACTGTTCGTCTTGTAAGGGCGGCATGGACAGGATTTGCTGTCCTTCGTGTCTCGGCAGCCTGGCTAGCTTGCCTTAATTATTGTGCTCGTATGACGGTTTTGCACAAGAATGCGCCTCGAACGGGTGACACTGGCTCGGCGAATGGCGGAAGAGGGGGGAAGCCACCTGCTGCAGGATCCCTCCAGCAAATGTACCGGCAGATGGTAAGTTTTATCGCCAGAAATCGTGTGCCTGAGTAATGCAGCGGTATAGCTGTTATTTTTATTGGTGCTGTAGACAGATTCAATGCGGTGCTTTATTAAGCTATGCTTGATTTTGATGCTAGATACTGCTTGTTAGGGAGAACATATATATATATATATATATATATATATATATATATATATATATGTGTATTTGTTGATGCGCACCTAGGAAAGAATTATTTGAAATAGGACCAGAAGGATAAACCAGTCAACATGAACGAAAGGTATAATCTGATGTGGGCATTCGTTTCGTGCCTACTGGCGACTCAACAGTAGGAGCCGGTATTACGCCCTATATCCACTATATGTTTGGTCAAGGAATGTGGTGTCAATTGGACAGTACTATCTCCTATACGAATGTGTAAACCTGCAATAGTAGAGTCAGTATTTGGTACCAAAACTATGGTTACCGAATCGGTACATGGCCAAAACGCTGTTATTGCTGAGTCAGTACGTGTTACCAAAACTATGGTTGTCGAGTCGGGACATGTTACCAGCACTTTGGTTCCTGAGTCGGTACATGGTACCGACGTTGTGGTTGACAAGTCGATACGTAGTACCAAAACTATGGTGGGCGTGTCGGTACATGGCACCAATACTGGTTGCGAGTCGATAAATGATACCAGCACTGGTTGCCGAATCGGTAAATAGTTCCAACGATGTGGTTGCCGAGTTGGTACGTAGTATCAAAACTATGGTTGCTGAGTCGGTTCGTGGTACCAACACTGTGGTTCCTGAGTTGGTTCCTGATACAAAAACTATGGTTGCCATATTGGTATATTATACAAACACTATTGTTGCCTAGTCGGTAAATGGCACCAACAAAATGATTGCCTAGCCGGTAAATGGTACCAGCACTATGGTTGCCGAGTCGGTACATGGTACCAACGCATTCTCTGCCGAGTTGGTACGTAGTACCAAAACTATGGTATCCGAGTCGGAACATGTTATGAACACTAGCTGCCGAGTCGGTAGATGTTACCAGCACTACGGTTGCCAAATCGGTACATTGTACCAACACTGATTGCCGAGTCGTTTAATAGTAACAGTACATTGATTGCCTGGTACCAACGCTTTGGTACGTGGTACCAAAACTGATTGCCGAATCGGTGCATTTTACGAACACAGTATAGCTTCCGAGTCGGTACATTGTACCAACACCATTGTTGCCGAGTCGGTTTAATGTACCAACACTGATTGTCTAATTGGTACATGGTAATAACTATATAGTTGTTATAGAGCGTAATACCGGCTCCTACTGATGATTCGCAAGTAAACAAGAAACGAATGTGCACAAGATTATACCTTTCATTCATGATGACTGGTTTATCCTTCCGGAAATATTTAATCTGATATATAACTGGCTGCGCAACAGCTAATACACGATTTATTGTACTGCTTATGCTAAGATTGAAAAGCCTAATTTGCTTTCTTGAGATTAAAACACATCCTATTATTTTTTAATGTAGTTGACCTTAATTGCGCGGTAGGATTATCAAATTTAACATATTCACGATGTTCTTTCTTGGTTTAATGACTTGCACTGGTAGGTCTTCAAAAATCAGATTGATCCGCCAAGATTTGATCCACCAACAACTCAAGTGGTTAGTACTAATGGTGTAAAAGTCTTCGGAGTGACGGGACCATTCAGCGTCCAGCCATCACGTAGACGCACACGGCTTGTATTTGGAAATGAGGATCAATCTTGTTTTTTTTGGAACTATGAACGCACGTCATAAAACCGCGAAAGAAAATCGGGGATATGCTGAACATCCTATTATTGTTTTTTAGTCTCAAAGGGTGGTTTTACTTTGGCGTACGAGTATTAAGACATTTTTTGATTGTCGTTTATCTGAATTAAGCAGCATAAGTAATTGTCAGTTTCCTCCGTGTTTAACAAGTATGAGGGATTTTTCCTTACATCTTTTTTGAAACTGATTTTGAGCCCAGTTACATTATATGGTGTTGTATAAAATGTTAGAGGCGTGAAGAAACTACTCTTTGACCTGCTGAGTAGCCATGGAAATTTTCCGCTTGACAGCAATAGCAGGAACTTTTGCTCAATAACAAGGAAACTCTTTTGCTGATTTTGCCCTGCCTTAAAGCTGACATGGCTAAAATGATGTGCAGAGATCAAGTTTGCCTCAGTTCTGTGTGCTTTCTCGGTAAATATACTCATGTTAACTAGATCCTCCCCTTCATAAATCAAACATTTTCAATAATTGGTTTGCCTAAATTATTATTTTTGTCATTATTATTACTTTAAATTTTTAAAAAAAATCTTGAATATTTTTTATGGCTTTGTAGCCGTGAGACGTTTTTTATTGCTGTGCATGATGATGATGATTATGATGATGATGAGGATGATGATGTTTAGCACCGTAATACTGCCATCCTTTCACACACGAAGTCTTGTGTTTGGCTTACCTGCACAATTAACAGATGGTTAAATAAACAATGATAAATCGAAAGCAAGCTGGCCCCACCCTACAGATTCGGTTTCGGCGTCTCAGTTAAACATTTGCCACTGACGCCTCAAAGTCATATTCTATGAGCAGATGGTACTCGTCAGTCATGGGTGACAGATCATTTAAGAGCACAAAACTCCGAATCTAAATAATCGATCTTCTGTAGGAATGGGCGACTAGAGATTTTACAACTTACTTTTAACTAGGAATATTTTTCATAGATTCACGACAGAAACTAGTTGATTACTATTAAATTGTCAGCTACTCAAGACTGACGAGTGCCATCTGCGCGTTTGCCATTATTCGAAGCTCTCCTTTTTTAGATCAACTTAGTTCGTGTGTAGACACTTCGGAATGAAATAAATTTAAGATTTAAAAAGTTTCTTAAATAAATTTTATGGAAATCAACTGTGTGTGGCCTAGAGGCAAAACAACTTGCTCGCGATGAATGAAACTAAATGAAATGGCTGACTCCAATGGAGGATGGAATAAGTCGACATCGTTCGTGCCAAAATGACGTTTCCTGAGGATATTGCGCAGTTAGTGTCCAAAGTGTCAATGGAGTATTTATACACGTGTAAATAAATTCTCACAACAAGTATTTATGCACAATTTGAAGTTGAGATGTTTAGTGTAGCGGTAAGAGGAACTGTGGAACACATTTTGAACCACAACACTATTCAAGCTGCGTATCTCCCGATAACACTCTGGTATGCAGACATTTTTCCTTTTTCCAAGATGCGAAAGCGTACCACCGTGCTCATCTGGTTTAAAAGATTGATCTGATTGTTGTCGTCAACCCTGTTGAAACACCGCAAATTAATCCATTGTCCTATAGCCGACTCGCCATCATAATTTATCTGCCATACTGCAGGCCCATTCCATTCTAGAATTGGTATACTTAACCCAGTTCGGCTAGAAAGACTGCCTAGCTCCAATGAGGAAGACGAAGACGAGTGAACACCTCTTATGAGTAGGATTTAGAGACTTAAAAATATAATTAACATGGATGGATTGTTTAGCCTCACTGTACACTTCTTTAGAAAATAATTTAATTAACGGTTTAATAAAACAATTAAAATATAAAGTGTAAGCCGAAAGCTCACACACTAAATTTAAGAAGTTTCTACACGGATATTTTTTTCCTTCCCAGAACTAGGTTAACAAATAATAGAGGGATCACTTAATAAAATTACAAACGCTATAAAGCGCTCATATCTTGGATAGTCAAAATAAAGCACAAATATGCATTAACTAAGCAAATATAACTGAATACCTTTTATGTGCGATTAGTCAACGAGCACACAGAACATATATAAACTAAACAAGTTAACTGGGATATAATAGTGCGACAGGATGGCTCAGTGGTTAGAGCAACAGATTCCGAAGCAGACTTGCCAAGGTTCGAACCCTGTCCACTGCAAATTGTGGACAGTTCGTAAATTGTTCCCAATAAGCACGGAACCGGTCTACTGAATTAATTGCCTTTTCTACATTAGACAATGCTTAGTTTATACTGACAAATATATGTGTATTAAACGATATATGATTGCACGGGTGGTGGTAATAATTATTTAAATAAAGTATGTGAGCTTGAAGCTAACACCAATCTCATTGTATTTAACCAATCGTTGAACAGCTGACTGTAGTTTTGCTATGTTGTTCGATGACGGGTTAAGTACAATGGGAGTTGGGTTTACTTCAGTCTGGATAATTTGATTTAAAGAAATGTATGTGCATAGCGGGGTAAGTGTTTATATCAATATCGCAACCTTAAATTAAATATATGCTTTCACGGCCAGCGCAAACAATATTCTTTTGATAATATGAAATAGTTAACTGTGGGTGATTAAATAAAGCCGATAAATCTATATGAAGTTAATAGATATAGAAAAGGCAACTCATCCGGTAGAAAGGTTTCGTAATTATTGGGAACTCTTCACGTACTGTCCAGAATTTGCCGCGGACATGGTAGCTCAGACCTTAGAGTAACCGATTATGAAGCAGATGTTCCTAGGTTCGAGTCCTGTCTGCTGCAACTTCTGAACATTACGCGAAGAGTTCCCAATAATGACGAAATCAGTCTACTGGATGAATTGCTTCGTCTACATTATGCAATGTTTATATTGACAGGTGTACGTACATAATAGGACAGGTGTATATATCAAGATAGCAACCTTGATTTAAATAAATGGCGTGGTTAACCATAAAGTTGCTGTTCAATCTTGTTTTGAGATTGAAGTCGAAACGTCGTGTTTTAAAAAAGTAGGCATGATTACCGATGAGATAGATGTTATACTTTCGGAATTTTTAAAATTATATGATATAGCAGTACAGTTAGATCTTCATACACTTGCTTCCGCAACCTGGAGGATGTAATGTGTCCCAAATGAATGGTGTTCATGCACAACAAATGTGGAGATTGTTCCGTCCTATTATCCCACATTCTTGACCAAAATATATAGTGGTTAAAGGGCGTAATACCGGCTCCTACTGATGAATCGCCAGTAAGCACGAAACGAATGTGCATGATATTATACTTTACGTTCATGTTGCCTTTGGTTTATCCTTCTGGTCAAAACTGAACTAATTTGTTACTAGGTTCGCAAAACCTAATACATACTTGCATATATATTAGCTCTTCGTAAGAAACAGTATTTAACCGTGATATATTGAATTGAATGATTTCATGCTTACCACGAAATGTGATTACTGATATCGATCAAGGCCAGGGTGTATGGATTTACTGGAGTAACAGGTTTTCAGAAATAGTTGTAATTCTCAATGTCGATGAACTGTATCATAAATTGATATCCCTGATGTTGGTATCATGTTCCGACTCGGAAACCATAGTGTTAGTACCATGTACCTTTTCGGTACAATAATGTTGGTGTCGGTTACTAACACAATAGCCATAGTGTTAGTATCCTTTACAGACTCGGTGTATATATTATATAGTGTGAGTTAGCGTTGAAGTCGCATTGTCGTTGACTTTAGATGATGTTATTTTCACTATTGCAGGTTTACACATTCGTCTAGGAGATTGTACTGTCCTATTATTCCACATTTTTTGACCAAATATATAGTGGTTAAAGGGCGTAATACCGGCTCCTACTGATGAGTCGCCAGTAAGCACGAAACGAATGTGCATGAGATTATACTTTCCGTTAATGCTGCCTTTGGTTTATCCTTCTGGTCACAACTGAACTGATTTTTTGTTTATCAGTCCACATTCCAATTGATTTTAAATGGTAATTTGTAGATATTTTAACATCTTTCATGCAGA